>PNEQ01119018.1:89608-116120 GCA_003012365.1 Medauroidea extradentata
CTGAAAAAAAAAAAAAAAAAAAAAAAACTAGCCGTCACTGCACATAATTCAACGTTAACTATAGTTGCATTACAGCTTGTATGGTTGCCAGCGAAGTTACGCAATATAGATCCGCGCATTTTCCTATTTAAATACAAGAATACTGAAACAAAGTGAACCAAAATTGACATAATTGAATTTTATATAATTTATGAACTATTTATTACCAAACTATAAAGGTTCGTACCGACTGTACAATTTGTCTTAAACGCGCAAACATAAAGTGACGTGTCCTGAGAGGTTCGACATTTTCCGTCGTTAGCCGTTACACGCGGAAAGATACAAATTGGTTGAAAATATAACTTTAGCAGGGCTTTATTGAGTGCTGGTCACTTTATCCCGAATTGCCTATATTTCGTTGTAGAATCCTGATATAAGTATCTATTTAAGGGTCATTGAAGTTGTACAAAACTACTTTGTATGTTTCATTTCATCATTTATTTCGATCATATAGGCCCTAATACTACATACCAGCGTGAGAAAATTGTAAATAAATTTTCACCATAATTAAAAAAATTAGGTTTACTATAAGAAATAAAACTTTTAACATTTCATGGCACAAATTTCAAAACTGCGCTATATTACCATTTTGGTATGCGCCTTAAAATTGTACACAAGGACACGTTAGAGAAATTCCATGGAAAATTACTAAAGGGTTTGCGTGTTGTTAAATTTAAATGTTATGGTCGAATTCAAAATAAACGTAGCATAAGGGTGCGATATACCGCAATTTTCATCACAATTTTTTTATTTTTTATTTGTACCAGATAATTTTTTTCTTACTGTAGACACAAAGTGTGACTAAATTTGACTCTTATGAAATTTTTTTATCTCTCATAGTTTTCGCGTAATGGCTTGTTAAAGTCATATTTTGCATGTTTCCGTTTTAATGTCTACACTTAAACCAACTGATACATCAAACTAAAAAAAATCACAGTGAATAAAGACATTGCAGGCTACAATCTCATGCTCATAAAAATAAAGAGTAAAAATTGTTTGTATTTTTCAAAAAGTACTGAATTTTTTAAATTGTTATTTTCAGTTTTTGCATTAATTTTGCAGGGTGAATATCCATGAAATATTTTTTAACTGCCACAAAATATTATTTTCCGTGCAGTGGGAGCACTGAGGCGCAACTAGGTGAGGATAAAACAACAGTGGTTCACAGTTGCCTTCCACGGTATAAGGACAAAACGCCCAGTCTTGATTCTGGTGAGGTAACTGTGAATTCATAGTGTGCATGTAGGCACGTTTTCAGCTCTTCTTCACTTTCGTTCGTCCCGTGTTGTCTCCAGTACAGATGCAAAGCTGTTCATAAGTATACTCCAAAGCATGCTAATTGCTACTGGTTACCACCAGGAATGCTGCAACCGTAACATTTAATATATGTACGTGCAACGTGTCGTAAATATATCTAACATACACAGCACTTGGTAAAATTGTGGTATCGCCTGAAGACATTACTTGCTGATTAGCCAGAAGGTGACATATAGAGACCCAGCAATTTCGTAGGTTCACGACCTTCCGGTTGACATCCATAGATTATGCTCAGCTACTTGTGCATTGCCTACTACTCAAGTGCTGAATGGCCAGACTTACATTTCGAGGGTTTAGAAGTAAAACTACCCAAGTCCATTTTCAGTAACTTTCGGAAAACCTTTGCCAAAATTAACCAAACCATTATACAAAGTTGAAAATAAGAGTAGCCTACTTTTATGAGAGAAAAGGTGTCACAACCTGGGTATTATTACCACACATGGAGAGTGATATTCACAGTACTTGGCTGCAATATCTCAATTTCGGAGAAAAAAGACTTGGGTAGTTTTACTTCTAACCCCTCGATTTGACAAAGTACCTCGGGAGTCAGTGTGTGTTTTCATGTATAGGTCTGCAATTGGTTCAGACTGCTCAAGGTTGAATTCAGTAAACACTAGCCCAATTTCGGAGGTACATGTTACGTACAGGAGTTTTGAACGTAACGCGTCTTCGAAATATATATGCGAAAACTTCGGGTCTCTAGTGAGAGTCCAACTCCGCTCTGTCTGTGTTACTCGCACGTCAGTGTTTAGCGAGGTTATTACTGACATATAAGCAAGAAACAGGCCAGTAACGAACGGCAGCACTTCCTCATCAACTGCTAGCATGCACACTCGCACCAAGCCAAGGCGTTCGAGTTTTACTGCCGTGGAAAATGATATCGATATCCGCTCCGCCCAGAGAAGGCTGGGGTGGTAAGGTCTGCAGAGCAGGCGATCGTAAAAACCCTCGGAGCCAACGCTACAGAGCAAGGAAAAGAACCCCTTGGTAAAGGAGGGAACGGCAAAAGCGGTTAGGCCAGCAGCCAAAGTGGCATCGGGACTGCGGCTAGCGACGTGTGGGAAGGGTGCCATAGTCGGGAAGGGGTAGGTTGAAACTCACCCCCTTCTTCTTTCTTCCTGTTCGGGATTCAAATTCCAACGCGACGCGAGTGAACAAATACGTCTCTCGGCCGGGCCCGCCTGATGCGATCGTAAAATCGAACGTGAGGTTTACTGTCGCCATCCGCACGTTATAAACGGAGGCGTCACGGAACTGACATCAAGGCCAGGCGCTGGCGGTCCAGATATCGCTCGCCAGCATCCCGAAGAGGACACCTCCTGGTTTGAAATACTTGCTTTTACGCGAGCGCTTTCCGACATTCAGAACGTCACATCCCCAGAGAAGAAAGAATTGTTGTAAGCACAATGCAACTGTCAAATACCGACAGCATTCCAATTTGGTTGTTGATACCATTTAGTTTCTGACATTCGGTCGTGCAGAAGTAATAACATGTTCTGTAAAATAAAGAAGTTATTTGTTCCTTCTCTATAACAAATTGTTGAAGGTACAATCTAGAAAGTATCAAACATTAGGTTGAATTGTACTTATAACAGTACTTGCTGTCTCAGTATCCAACTTGCGTACAGGAGCTGTCTGCAACTGTCGCTTAATGGAATATATGACATTACACGTTAAATACGTTCATTGCTTATAAAAATATAGTGAAATATATCCATTACTATGATCTTTGAACGATTCCTGCAATGGGTTAGCAGCCTGAAATTAACAATTTTTTAATACGCTATTGCGAGCGAAGTTTACCGTGTTGTAGAAATACTCTACAATAAAAAAAAAAAATGAAAACCAGTATCAACTACTTTCAAGAAACAAATAACTTAGGCTACAGACGATTCCCGAAAGGAATACGTTCATATTTCGAAAGACCACAAAAAAAAAAAATAGAACACAAAATTTATTCCTGGCCGGAACATAGTTTTTCTTACTAATTTTTTTGGATATTTTTCATACTCTTTATTTTGCTGTTTTAATGTTTCGTCCGTCTTTAATTTTTTATGTCGTCTTTCTTTACACAACGACTGTTCCGGTAATATTTTACTGTTGTTATTGTTATATTTATTTATTATTTATTTATTTTTGTTGACGGAAGCCCGTTATTTTTCGTCTGTTTTCTCTTTGTTCAGTAATCTATGTTCACATCCGTTCGTGCCTCTTAACGTTAGTGCTGACATAGCTTCTGCGAATTAATTTCTTGAAATTAACTTCTTCTGTGTTTATCTTCGAATGTTACGGTAATTATAATTTTGAGTTCCCGAACAAGACAATTGGGAGCCATATTGCAACGAGTCTGTTTTATTGTACTAACGTGATTCAGAATCAAGCAACGAAAATACCTTGTATAACAATGTGTGTTTTTGAAAACTATGAAGACTAAATTAACTACTGTTTTTTTAGAATGTTACGATCTTTGTATACAGTGAAAATATGTCCATGAAATACAATCAGCCTATCAAAAAGGTACCAGTATTGATCAGTTAATAATGAGTTAAAAGTTTGTGTCTTGAGACGATGAAACATTTCTGCGTACAAAATGATTTCCGAAATCCTCAAAATTCGTTAGGAGAAAATATATTTGAAAGAAGAGCTAGAAGGATCCAGAGTGGTCATGACAAATTTTATTGATTATTGGTGACCACTTGGATACTATAATTTCGTGTGAAAATATATCGAATGTATACATTAGTGATAAAATAGTAATTATAGAGCACGCTTAAACTTATTCCTGGATATCCTACGGAAATCGTAATTTATGATAATTACATCATAGGGAAAATTTTGGGCTTGCATCGCAACGTTAGGTATGAATAGAATAAATAAAACGTCAAGACTTCATTGCACAGTGTTGTGTACGCTCATGTCGGTCTGTTCTGCGCGAAGTGTAACGGCAAAATGTCACCAATTCGAACTCCTCCCTTGAATTCAAGTCCTTCTTATAACGGTCACGAGTGCCAGAAATTCACTGTGCTTCCGTGAGCTTGAATTGCGAGACGAACTCCCACGAAGTCATCAGAAACCGCAGTTATTTGTAGGGCATTTTAGACGGCGGGGGAAACGAATTGCTTCTAAGATATGCATGGAGTTTTAGCGTTCACATCGCCACGAATATGTTCGCCGGCTGATATACTGCACTTTCCCGGATGTGCTTTATTTGTGGCGAGCCAGTCCTAGGCACATGGTCGCCTCTCCCCTAGATGCAGATTTACTGACGCCGGGAAATATATTTATGTGGGCAAGCGGCTCATGCGAGTACCATCCCTCATCTCTGGATCTTCCTATCAATTTCGCCCGCACGAGCTGCAAAAATAAGTCAAACGGGTGGTGTTTTCCTAGGAAAAGAGGCACGCTATTCGTGTCACAAACTAAATTACACTCTAATCTTGAATCATTGAGAAATTTACCACTTCGGTGAATTTCCAGACGTTTAGTCATAAATGTGAAACTGAAAGTAAAGAAACCGTGCTGATTGTTTCAGAAACTTGATGCTTCTGACTTAAAAGTGATTTCCTACTTAATCTCATTGCATTTCATTTGCCTATTAATTGGTTTTCAGTGAATTCTACAGGTTTACCAGTCAGATAATATTGTTAACCGAAATTTTAGAAATTAATATTTCACTGACTTTAGCAACTAATTCGGATTATAAGTGTAACTACTGCCTCTAAAGTGTTTGAGCTTGAAATGTGATCCATTGAGTTGTGGTTGTTCTTCTGTTGACGAAACTACTCATACGAAAAGGACAGGCAACTTATAATTGAGGCTGTCAATTCTAAAGCGCTCTCTGCCCATTTTTGGCTACAATAAGTTCTGTGTATCAAGTGATACAATATACCAAGTGGCACATTTCCATGCTAAAAAGCCTATCCTGTGACCCATTGTCTGTATACTGCAGAGAGAGAAATATTTAGTTTACTTTTGAAATGAGTGACGAGGTAGTGAAGAGATTTTAGTCAGCACTTAATATCTAGGTCGTAGACGCTGATGAAAGGTAACATGATGTGAGTATGTAGCGGAGCTGAAATAAGGGGAGGGGCAAATGGGAATTCCCCGAGAAAACCCGCCGACCAGCGGCATAATCCGGCATGTTTCCTACATGTGATACCCGTGGAGTGGCCCCGCTGAGAATCGAACCTAAATCGCCTTAGTGGGAGGCGAGTACTCTAACCACTTCACCAATCCCGATCCCCTTTTTAAGGAGTATTGATCCTTACCACCTTGGATTTATCTGTTTCTTCTCGATAACTTCTGTTCCAATCGATGTATCAAAATTTTTGTTATGACAAGGCATAGATACAAACTTAATAGATTTTCTGTAATTGCTGGAACCATAATACTATATTCATTGTTTTGCAATGGGAAACATCTGAAAAGGAAACATTGCTTTATTTACGGGAGCGACTACAGAGGCCGCAACATTAACAGAAACAATGGCATATGGATTCCAAAAAGTGAATGAAACAATAAACTATGCCTTGTCAGCGCGAAAAAAGTAAAACAATGTGTCTATTCCCTAATTTATAAGGAAAACCATAAAACCGATCTGACAGGGATCAATCTCCCTTAAAATGCCTCACTTGCAGGCATTATGGCACTATAAAAATTAATGTCGGTTTATGCTCAATTATTTTGTGGTTTTAAATGTTATGACTTTCTGAACGCATGAATCAGTTAATTACATACTGTTTTAACTGCACAGAGTTGTTAAGATGTCAATTTTACTGTTTTTTTGTTTTATTGTGTTTTTAACACGACGAAATTCGCTTTCAATGGCGTATGTAAAAAATGTTCAGTTTACAGAGACTTGTAGCTTTCTCATTACTACTTCCTCTAGACCTACGCTCAAAAAAAATTGTTTGTAAATTTGCCACATGTGCGTATAGGAGCGCTAAGTAAAGTAAGCATGGTAGAATTGGTTCCCAGACAACCATGGTAGCACTCCTAATTTTTTTTTATAAAACAGTCCAATGTATACAAAAGTTACCAGTCTTTTATTTTAACAACTGTATATGTTCTTATATTTACAAGGCGAAAGTGTAGTAACTGTCCTATACTGCGTTTAAGTTAGCTACTTCCCAAACATTTTAGAAATTTTTTACAGTGTAAAGTAGTAGTAAGTAGTAACCGTGGAAACAGGTTCTTGTTATTTCAGAGAACCAACGGAAAAAACTATCTAGATTGCAATCACTTTATTGTTGTAATGTCCCTGACTTATCTGACTTAAGAATATCCAGTGACACACTTTCTTAGTTCTTCATTTAAGGCTGATACTTGAAGGAATTTGTGGTTTTGTGTACGAAAAATTTAAATTAAATCCGACTAAATTTTCATGTAGGAAAAATTGCACTTTAACAAATACACTTATGTACCGTAATGTAAGAGCACGTGGAATCGAATGCAATTCTTTGAAATACATAAAAAGTTTCATTTTTACATGCACGGATTTCAAAGTCTTCAATTTATACAAATTTATATACAAACTTACATAAACAAACAAAAACATTTACAAGCATACTCTAGCAGTAGTAAACATATCTTAAATTCAGTGTTAATTTCGACTTAAATACTTAATTGGCCTATATGCCTTTGAATACTGGGCATCAGCTAAATAATTTGACTTAGTTCTAAAACTGAGGAACTTACTATACTTAATTAAAATGCGACTAAGAAAATATAGTTCATAAATTCATAGACAAGTAGTGCTAAACAGCCAGTGAAATTATTTCACTGTCTCTCGTGCTCTAAAGAAATATGCTAATGCGTAACCAATTTTCCGTCACAAGGGTTTACGTAATAATGATTACGCGGTACCAAGGTAACTACCATCGAACTTTATAACATATATTAATTTAACTGACTTGAGTAAGCAAGCAAATAAACTTGATATTAAACTGAAGGAAGATTTTTTTATTTTGTGCATTCGACTTCTTATTACCTGCCTCATTTAAGAATTAGTATTTGTTGACAATTTTTACCAGATTTTGGACTGATGTTTAGGAGAACTAATTATTTTAAGTTTTAGTCTAATACACGAGTTTATTTTTTTTAAATAATACATTTCGCTGTATAAAAATAACATTTGTACACAGAAAAAGTATTTATTTTATTAACTGCTAACTTTAATACTGCTCTGTTCAGCTTGTAAAAGTCACACGCGAATATTTTTGTGTAAATTTACTTGAGGAGAGTAAGGGAATGTTGACACATTTTTTGATAAACTATATTTCATTTAATTACACTGTAAAATTACCACACTCTAAGGTGAGGTTAGATGAGGGTGAGAGAGATTTTCGGCCCTTTAACAACGAGGTCTTAAGAGTCAGTCTCCCTACTACGCGTTGATTTATTGGTTTTCCTTGCCTATTTGTGTTTCACGACAGAAAATTCCAAAGTACCACAATGGAAACATGGCTATTGATCTCACTCTTTCAGTAGACGTATAAGACGTTAACCATGAACATTTAATTACGTTATTTTTATAAAAGTTAACAAAATTGATCATTTTTGTTTTAATAAAAAAAGACATCATTAAGAGTTCGCCCACACTAAAATCTTTTGCAAAAATTTATTTGGAAACTAGAAACCGAAATATATTTTTGCAAGTTTACAAAAATATTCTAAACTGCATAGTAAATGCTTGTAAATACATACAAATATGCCGGTACATTTATAAATTATTTAGTATATTTACAAACAATAACTCTACATTTACAAATAAATTATTGTACATTTAACAACCATTGTTTTAAGTGTCACAGGATTTTTTTTGGTAACCAGTTTTCAAGGACTTTGTTTGTAAAAGTACAAAATATTTTGTAAAATATGACTGGCCGTCAATGGTTATTCTGTTTCACATCAAACACTCAGCTCGTAAAATATATGTACAGGATGTTCCGGGAGTAGACGTCAATAAAGAGGCGGGTGATAGAAGGACCCCAAGACCTACCAAATAAACCAAACTTATGTAATCCGATTCGCAACCAACTAAAAGTTACGAATTTTTAAAGAAAATTTGGCTATACTCTGCCCAGAGCTAAGCATTTACCGATGGCTGAAAAAGTAATGGTCAATGTGGAAAGAAATTTGGACACACCAAAGGTGATAAAAGTCATAACATTTGAAAATACATTTCATGTCACTGAGAGTACAGCTTTGTGGGGTAAAAAAAAATCACTTTCACGAGAGTTGTGTTTGGTTCTGAAAGATACCTCTAGTTTGCACGAGGTAAAAAATATCTATGGGTCACATAAATAATCACGCGCGGAGCCCGTGCGGCCAATCATTTAGTAAAAACAGTATTTTAAATTAACAAACGTCGATGCAGAAATATGAAAATATAACGTTATGCAGAAAATTCACACAATGTAAAATCAGCAATAAGGCTGAAATTAGTAGTGCGAGTAAACTATGAAACGTAATTTTTTTTTAATAAAAAAGTTAGACAATGTTCGAAATTATTATAATGTATTTTGAGTGTAATGCGTATAATTTGTGAGGATAACATGCCATTTTATTAATAAAAGATGTAATAGTCAGTTATTTCACTAAACAATGCCGATTTTATTGAAATGGAAAGTTAAGATAACGAATTACATTATCAGAAACCCTTACGCATAGTCGCTGCTTCATATTCACAGCGGCCGCGGTTATGTAGAGGCTAGTGCGCTCGCCTCCCATCCTTGCGAACTGGGTGTAATTCCTGAATAGCCTCACAGGCAGATTTTCTGCATTTTATTAGTAATACCACATATTTGCGTACAGACTATTTGTTAATATGCGGTACATCCAGGGTGTACAGTTATGTACAATCGCCAATATTTCTTGCAGCAAATCATATTATACCCTAACAAATACGTATTTTCTAGTCGAGAAACAATGCAAGGTCTTGATCCAAAGGAAATGAAAGGAATGTAAAGGAGTGATTTGTGCAACTCCTGAGAGCGGTGTCTTATAAGCCGATGAACGTGCCAGCTCCCGTAGCGCAGTAGGTAAAGCGTCTGCCTGTGGTGCGATGAGTCACTGGTTCGCATATGGGCCCACGCATGTTTGTTGTGTTGTCCTTTGTCTAGTGTCACCCTCATCGGCTCTTAATACCTCGTTGTTAAGAGGCCGTAAAGCCCTCACATTCAACCCCTATTAAGGTGAATAATGTGAGTATGGAGTGGTACTAGAAAAGGAAATCAGAGGTAAACGAAAGACCCTACCACCACCCCCCTCCTAACCCAACCATCATCTTGTTTAAGCCACAATTCCCACATGCAGAAAATATGCCTGTCAGGCTATTCAGGAATTACACCCAGTTCGCTATGATGGGAGGCGAGCGCACTAGCCTCTACATAACCGCGGCGGCTGTGATTATGAAGCAGCAACTACGTAAGGGTGTCCGGTGATGTAATTCGTTTATCTTAACTTTCCATTTCAATAATATCAATTTTGTTTAACGAAACATCTGACTATTACAACTTTTGTTAATAACATTTCATTTTATCCTCACAAATTAAACACATTACACTCAAAATACATTTTAATAATATCGAACATTGTGTAATATTTTAATTAAAATAAAGTTACATTTCATTATTTACTCACATACCAATTTCAAACATATAGTTGATTTCACATTGTGCGAATCGTCTGCATTACGTTATGTTTTCATATTTACTGCATCGACGTTTGTTAATTTAAAATACTGTTTATTACTAATTAATTTGCCAAACTGTGGGGCAGTTTATCCTCGGGTGATCCACGGGTGATCATGTATGTGACCCATTGAATTTTTTTTTACCTCGTGCAAACTAGAGACATCTTTCAGAGCCAAACACAACTTTTGTGAAAGTGATTTGTTTTACCCCACGAAGCTGTACTCTCAGTGACATGAAATGTGTTTTTAAATGTGACGACACTTATCACCTTTGGTGTGTACAAATTTCTTTCCACATGGACCATTACTTTTCCAACCATCAGTAAATGCTTAGCTCAAGGTAGAGTATAACCAAATTTACTTTTAAAAATTTATAATTTTTAGACGGTTGAGAAACGGATTATACAAGTTTGGTTTATTTGGTAGGTCTTGGGTCCTCCTATCGCCCGCCTCTTTATTGACGTCTACTCCCGGAACACTCTGTATATCCCACTGGTCACCACACGTATTTGGACCGTTTAGACGATTTTAATGACCCGCGACATTATGGTTGTAGTGCCTGGCAAATGTTCTGACACAACATCCATGCCCCAGCCGGGATTCGAATGGACAGGCGCCTAACAAACTGTGCTACAAAGGTTGGCACCGCATTGTAAGTAAATCTTACATAGGCTATGTGACAATGAAATTTTACAAACATGTAGGAGAACAATTATTATATGACTTAGCGCCGAACTATCTGCGTACCTTGTTAACAAACCTTCAATGTAAATTTCGAACTGAAAATAAAACACCAAGATAAGAACGAAAAATAGTAACATAATTCGTGAGTAAAACCATTGTCAAAAAAAAAAAAACGTCAGTGGTGTAGTTAGTATTCTGAACCACTAGTTCAAGTTGAAGTTGTTCGATTCGTTATTACACAGAAAATATTAGTGCAAAGTGAGTAAAGTATGACGATCCTTTAACAACAAGGTCTTAAGAGCCGGCGAGGGTGAAGTAAGGTCAACGGACAACACAACATCCACGCACGAAACGCGATTAGAACCCAGGAACTGCCACACCGCAGATCGGCGCCTAGGAGATTACGTTTACAGTTGTGCATATTTGTGTTTTTCTTATAATTCCTTTCGACGTATTCTGTAGACCAGAGTTTGACTCGTAGTGGTATGTGTGGAATTTCATAACATAAATAAATAACATACGATGTGGAGGCCTGCTGTAAGGTATGATAGCAGAAGGAGAAAAAATTGTACAAATGTGTATCGAAAGAATATTTTTTTATTTAATAAATTATCTACCTGACTTTGTGATGAATATTTCCTTACCTACAAAAGAATTTACACATACGTTTGCAAAATAATTTTTCCTAGAGTAATTCAGAATAATTATCTTACTTGTTCAATTTCACAACGCAGATGTATGAATATTTCTCTTACTCATAAGTGTCATTTGTTTCCTTATGTGTTATTATTTCTGTGTATGTAAATCTAAAAATGGTGTTTGTTTTTACTAACAAAATTATTTAAATTGAATGGTGTTATGCTGAAAGGAGACTATCCTACATTTGATAAAGAATAACTTAAATAATTGATATTTAAACAGTGTTTGTTATCTTTTAACTAATATATCTAATTGTTTAATGCCCTTCCTCTCATTTTGGTTGCTTAGCTACTGAAGTTTTAATGTATAATAATTTAGGAGCTTGTTTTTCGCCTGTTCATTACGTTTATGGCTTGGATGCCTTCTGCATAAAACAAATAGTTGAATTAACCGGGAAAGAGCTACATCTCTCTTTGAACTGTTTAACGTAATAATCCATATTTTGTGCACCTACCAGCTCGTAAGTCACTGTTTCGTATCACTGTTTAAACTCAGAGTGATGCTTTCACAAGCGCGTTGCCAACCTTTCTGGGGGTTCAGGCAGCGAACCCATCAAAGCTTACAGAAAAGAACCAGATGAGATCCACCTGATGCAGTAAAAGCTGAAGTGCGGAGGGGGGAGGGGGGTGTGAAATGCGAGGTGCTAGTAAGAGGAAGAAGATTAGTTTGGAAGCGAAGGCGTCGGAGAGAAAAAGAGGGGGGGGGGGGGGAGGAGGGGAAAGGGCGGGGAAAGAAACCCCCTTCTGTTGAGGCAGCATTGGTTGGGTTGGAGAAGGAAATGGGTACGGAGGTGTAGGGTGAGCTGAAAGAAAAAGCCAGAGATGGCACGCTTGTTGAGAAAGAGCGCAGGGGTTGGTGGAAGGTTATGTCACTTCGGTCCTCGGTCATTGGTGGCAGAAGATATCGGTCTTTTCCTTGATGTACGTGTGTGTGTGTGCCTCTGCGTGTGTGTTTTCGAGGAGGTTATGGTGGCTAGGCCAGTGTCGTTCGATTTATGCCCGCCCCATTTGGCGTGCATACGCCAATATCGTGAGATGAATCTACCGTGAGGCACTTTTCTGGTTCGTAGGGGAAAACCTCCGCTGGCTTCACTCCACGTAAATTAAAAGGGACGACGTTTCAGACAGCCTGGACGAAAGTGAAGATTTCTTAGCTTTCACAGTACTCACGCTACAAGGTAAAAATTCACAGGAAGTGAGCAATTAGAACTTTTAAAGAGAGCTTTTATAATGTATTTAAATTTTTGCTGTAATGCTCTGAAAAAAAATTTTTACACAATATGATCAAGACAAAATTTCGGGAAAGATGTCACCTTGTACACAGTAAAATGAGCACATTCGAAGACCGTGTTGTCAAGAATAATAATGAAATTAATATTAAATGCGGCTCGAGATGTCAACATTTAGGCATGGGTACATACACTTATATTATTAATAATTGGCTATGTTATTTTAACAAGTGGCTGGAAGCACTAATTTCCTGCAATACCAGGGATTTAATAGGGACATTGCCGTGGTAGCCGTTTAGTTTAATTAGACAAAATTACTTAATATTAAAAAGTTAGGAATGGACCGATACACTTAGTAGCCTACATTATAAATGCGTGGTTGTTATATGCAAGATGTACGTATAATACTAATTAACATGTTTACGTTGTATTTAATAAGGTTTATCTTCGTAATGCTTTCAGCAGCTCCACGTCCTAATTTACGTTTGGACTGTCACAAATCAAGAAGATTAAGGGCCGTATCTATAAACGGCTTTCGAATGACTGCCGAACTGCTCACCAATGCTTTCTCTATGGGGATAGCAGTTGGTTGTCATTCAAAAGCCGTTTATAGATACGGCCCTAAATCACCTGCATGTACAATTATGCCACACACTTTTTCTTAAGTCAGTTACAGTTGAATGACTTGGTTGAAGTTAAATAAAACACATCAGAATTACAGCCAGATATTAAGGCCATCTTGGTAGTTTATGAATGATTTCGGTAACGATAAAAAAAACCTAAAATTCGTATCGAGGAATCGCTACATGTTTACACTAATATATATTTAGTTATGCCTAAATATTTTCGTTGCTTTAAACCCTGCGGTGTAACAGGTTTCTGTACCAAAATTATCACACATTTTGTTAAAATTACACTTAAACATTTTAAAGTAATCTCCACCACATAAAACAGTAGGCAGGAAATAATGATTTATATTTAGTACTGACCCTTAAATGCGTCGGGCACCGTTAAATAATCCGGAAAGGCAATACAAATTTAACCACAATAGAACAAAATACCAAGACAAAATCTACAAAAATTACGTTCCAAACAAAAACGTGAATTTAAATGTAGCCTAAAACTTTTTTGGGCTTACATTTTGGAATTGTCACACATGTAGACACAAAATACGTAATTTTTATTGCAGTTGATATAGTTCATTTCTAATTGTCTTAATATTAACATTTATCTTCTATTATATGTCTAAGAAATTCTCACATCAGTTCGGAAAACGGCTCATAACTTTAAAAAATAAACGAAGATATATATAACTGCACGCATTGTATCATGTGCCTTATACGCGATACTAAAAGGTGTTGTAACAATAAAAGGGGATCTTACAAGATATACGTCATAATTTTAATTAAAATAAAACAGTAATGACTCGTTTATTTCTTTAATTAACACGCCAGGTAATTCACTAGAACTTGTATCTAAACTTTCGTTGTTATGTACAAATATGTGTTTACACAATACAATGTATGTTCATGTAACAATACTATTTACTTGATTCTCTTCCTAATATTTCTCTGAGCCTGTAGGTCACGCCAGTCTCCACTCACCCAATTCCTCGTGGCCTTCACAGCTGACTATCACTGACTTAAGAGGGCGTGGTACATAATTCAACGCTAAAATCATTCACCTATAACGGTTTCTTGAAGCCAATTTGCGAAAATTAAACAATAGCAATCCTAGACAATAGTTTTAGCCAACGTTTTGAACAAAATTGTTTCCAGTGTTACGAACTTCTGAAGCAAAATCTCTGACGCCGGAACCTCGTGCATTTGACTGCGGCGCAAGAGATCACGCGTAGGCCTAACGAATTAGTACTTCTGGATAAATATTAACTCATAAAGTTGGCAAATACCATCATCTAGGACTGTTATTGAGTTTTTTTTCCATGTTGGCTTCGAAAAAAGCGTATAAATCAACAGATGTTTTCAGCGTTAATTTATCTAACACGCACTCTTAATACCCTCCTTTGCCTCTTGCCAAATCTTCTCTTCCTAGGCTTCGTTCACTGGTCGCCCCGACTTCACAATCCTCCTGTCTCGCTCGCACACTTGTCTATACCTCGAGCCTCGCTGAATACGTGATTCAAAACTTAAGAACTTCAGTTTCAAAGCAATTCATGGAAATCTCATTTAGCGACGAGATCAAGAATGGCCTAGCTCGTTCAGAAAGTAGACAAATTCAAACAATTGTCCGTGCAAGAGGTATGAAATTGTATATCATTCCGCCTGCGGCAGCAAGCAGCCGTGCATATAGCCTTTGTTTGTCTATTATACGAAAGAGTAGCTGAAGTACATAAACATCAGTTGAAGTTACAGAAGCTTGCCACTGGTCCCCCCCCCCCGTCCCCCAACACGGTTGCCATGGGACATAAGTTGCACGACCTCCGAGCGAGTGGCGCCACGATATTACTTTGGACACGCATTTACAAGTACCTGGGCTCGATTATCGGCCCAAGCTATTCCGATTTCGGTTACCACGGTTTCCCAAAAATTTCTCCAGACGTATGCTAGGACAGTTCCTTAACACGGCCATGGCTGATTCCTCTCCAGTCCCTGTCGTTATGCGAATTTATGTGTAACCGTCTTTAATGGCCTCGTTATCGCTGCTAACGATACGTAAAGGCTAATAAAAAAAGTTACCATTCCCACCCAGCCAGGCGGTATGGAAGGCTTTAGCAGCTGTGTTTAGTATTTCGTGGCCTTAGTGCTTAATGACACTTTGTAACATCACATATTATAATTTCTAACTGTTTACAGTTCAATTAAAATATACATTGATAAATTAATAGAAAACCTTCATTAGTTTTTACGTAATGTTTGCATATTCAGTGTTACTTATGTCTCTCAAAACAAATATGTTTTAAAAATTTAACTTCTTACCGGAGACTCCAAAAAATAGCCATCTTTACAAGGACTAAGTAAACTACTTGTTGCACAGCGTAGACATAAGTTATAATTAGCTTACTTTTCAAAGGACAAAGACAAAGTAGGATTGTGAGATCAAATTTCTGTCTGTGTGTCTGTGTGTGTATGTGTCTCCCCTTAAAAATTATGAACCAGTGGACCGAATTTTGTCAAACTTTGTACACATATAGGAATTATCAACCTGACTAGACTTATATATATATCGTTTACGGACTTTTGATATTTTCCAAATGACGGCTATTTTAACATTTGTAGATAAAGCTAGATACCCATCTAAGGGACTATCTTCGTAATTTCATCAAACTTAGTACACATATATTACATACAAATCTGACTTAACTTTTGCGTATTTCGTTCATATTGTGTTTTTATATTTTCAAAATGACGGCCATTTTTTATCATTTTAACATGGTATTACACATCTGAGAATATATTTCACAAAATTTAATCAAACTTGGTACACATATACAGCATACAAAGCTAACTTGACATTTGTGTAATTCCTTCAACCTATGTTCATATTTTGAAAATGGCGGCCATTTTGGTATGTTTAGCATAGTATTACATATCTTAGGAAATATTCTCAGAATTTTATCAAACTTGGCACACAAATACTTCATACAAAGCTGACTTGACTTTTGTGTATTTCGTTCATCCTCTGTTTATATTTTCCAATCGGTGGCCATTTTAATGTTTGTAGCATAGTATTACATATCTTATGAAATATTTTTCAAAATTTCATCAAATATGGTACACATATACCACATACAACGCTATCTTGACTTTTATATATATCATTCATCCTGTTTTTATACTTTCAGAATGTCGGCCATTTCCATATTTTTAATATAGAATTACATATCTTGGAAAATATTTTTCATAATTTTACAAAGCTTGGTACACATATACGTAATACAAATCTGTCTTTAGTTTTGTGCATTTCGTTCATCCCGTGTTTAAAATTTCAAAAAGGTGGCCATTTTCGTATATTTAAAAGTTATTGTTATCTTAGGAAATATTATTCTTAATTTTAAGATACTCAGTACGCATATACTGCACACAAATCTGACTTGATTTTTGTGTATCATCTGTTTATTCTGTGTTAAGATTTTCGAAATGTTGGCATATTTTATATGTATAGCGTAATATTACATACCTTAAAAAATATTTTTAGAGAATCGTAAAACGTTGTAGGCATGTTATTACAAACAAAGTTGATCCAACTTTAGGGTATTTCTTTCATTTTGCTTAATTTCATAGTAGTAACTATTTGTATATTTTTTGCATAATTTGACACATCTGATGAAATACTATCAGTAATTTCATCAAACTTGGTAGGTACACATACTAACTATATACAAAAACTGAATTGACTTTTGCGTATCTCATTTATTATTTTGTAAGTTTGTGAAAACGATGGCTGTTTGTTATCATTATGATAGAAAGACATGTCAGAATATTTCTCCCAATTTTATCAAACTGAGTACTCTTATAGTACCGAGTAAACTGACTTATCGTTTGCATATTTCGTTTACAATATGTCCAAACCAATATTATTAATTAATATTCCTGTGTCATGTACATTAATTTAACGTTCAGAGTTAATTTTCACCAACTTTGATGAAAGTAGGCTTATCAATTATGGTAATTTGTATGACGTCGTTGTTTACGATTAAACAAAATGTTTAAAAATAGATGTTCTAAAATTTGAAAATATGAGAAAAAATTTACACGCAATAACCACGTTTTAAAATTGACCTATACTTACAGAAACTCGGAAGTTGCATAAGCGAAAATAATCTGACTATGCGCTGCCTACGTATGCACAGTTGGAATAGAAATCACTGATACTCCTGCTTCCGTTTCAGTCAGCATCATTCTCATAGCACTATCATTCAATACGTACAACAGTGTGTAAGCAATAACAACCACAATTTACATTAACTACTTATCAACATAATCTAATATTTTGCTACACAATACTTAACTTAGAAATCCTTTTATTTTTATTAGTCATCAAAATATATGTACTTATGTGTTTTGATATAAAGGTGTATATATAAACACACACTCAGTACGCATACACACACGGGGACATACACATATATGTAAATATATTACATGCTTATATATTTGTGACTTTAACTACATATAAAACGAAAGGTCACAAAGAACCCGTGAAAGCAACGAGAAGAAAAGACGAGGGTAATTGGTAGTTGGTGTGCACTGGACTAAGCTTTGATGAAGCTTCAAGCGAACTCCTTAAAAGTAGCGTTTCATAAATTGGAAATGAATGTCGCTTCTTTCACAGTCTCATTCGTCGACTGTGGGGAAAAGACGAAACTTTCGACTCTCCTCTCCACAAGTATTATCGTCACTTGGAGACTCATATCGCCTTGTTAGAGGGAAATGCGGGGATTCCTTGTGATAAAAAGTACATGCTGTGTAATTTCCAGCAAGGAACCTTGCGTCTAGCTGGAATAAAACATAGCCGTGGTTATTTATTTCCTGCGGTATATTGTGAAACAACATGAGGAATAACGTGAGGCATAACTAATTACAAGTGCCTACATTGCTAGTTTGTTAATAACCAACTTTTCAGTAAATTATACGTATGTTCCCTGTTTGTATTTCCATGATTAAATTATGCAACTCGTCGACGAAATAGTGAAGGACATGCATATACAACGTACGTTACACAGTCCATCTGAATATCATCAAACAAAACTATGTTTCCTTTACTTATAACTTACTGTTCAAAGTTTGGAGTTTTTGAAACATTTTCAACATCATTGTAAACTGAGGTGATCCATTAAAAAAAAAAAAAAATGCACGCAGTCAGACGTAAATATTTTTTGAATAATTATACTGATTTTGGAGACATAATATTTTTTTAGCACAATTACTGAAAATTGCATAAAGATATGAAAATGAAACTAGAACATATATTCCTACAACTCGATGTTCGTTCTCTTAATTTTGCCAGTTCTGTTTACTGCGATTTTAGGTTCCCATTCGTGTCTCTTTATGATTTGATAAAATAACTGTGCGTGTTATTTAGATTGTATTTTAAAGGTACACTGGAAAAATTAGATCTGGTAGTGCTGGTAGAGAAGAAGAAAGTGGCCGCGCTGTAATAATAATTTCACAAAACAAACGGGAAACGGCGAAAGGCAACGTATAAGATGGGAAGGTTAAGTGTTGTCTAATGGTAATCCAACAGGTCGTAAAAATTAGATCATTTCATAGTATTGTATGAACAAGTTTTGTGACAAAATTTCATGAAATGAATAAGTGATATACTGTACATGTTTTGCTCATTCTGTGGTAGGCTATAAAATAACCTACAAGATATTCATGCTCAATGTATAAAAACCTCTGATTTACGCGAAAAGATTTTTTCACCAGTATGTTTCAATGACTTATGTGCATATCTGCAGCTGTGTTCCATAGCCTAAAAGTTGATGTTTTTAATTATTTTTTTTTTCACCAGCACATGCCAGGCGTGTGGTATCGCGGTAACCATTTTCTGATTGCAACAGTCAGATGTGAGACATCTCTGCACCAAGATACGCTATCAAAACCACGCGAAATTACTGCAGATGTACGCGTATGTCGTTGAAACAAGGTGTATTTGATGTTGCTGGTATGAAAATATCTATGAATAAAATACATGCATGGGTTTATATTAATTGTTTGGTTTGTAAATACTGTAAATGGACTTTGTGCCTGCTTAAGATGCCAAAGGTTAGCATCAAACAAAAAAAAATGTGTTAGTGACAAGATGGCGGTCGGTTAATAAACATTTACTACGATTCCATGGCGTTTTGAAACCGATTTCAAAATACGTACCGTTTTGAAAATGCTCATGGAAACCTGATTCAAAACGATTTGAGTATCAAGGTCGTTATACCAAAAATTGGGATAGTTTCGGATTGATTGGGACGTAATGCCATGGAAACGCGGATCGTACTGAAAACGAATCGAAAGTAAACAAACATGTACTCGGCAGTTGTTTCGGCCTTCAGATTTTCTGTTGACAGGTGCGTGTTTGATATTGTAAAATTTAATGTCGCTCGTTAGCAGGAATGTGCTGTCAACAGATGAAGTGTTAATTTTGTTAGAAATCATTAGAGAACGAGTACCGTTCAAATAAACCATGTTTCGTATGATTAATTACGAGAAGAAAAAGTTCATTTCCATATGATTTATCGTACTTTCTTGTTCAGATTTTTTAGCAAATGAAAGACTGAACAAAAATCGTCATATGGTCATGAATAACAATATTTTTAAAATCCATTTAATTTACTTAAGCGATTTACTTTACGTGTGTAGCAAAAAAAGAAAAATAAACAAACGGTTGTGTTTATGCTAGCCAACATAAATTTCAATAGCATCAACATTACCACACACACATTTGTCCAGCGAACTGAAATCGATTTCTGTCAGATCCAAAGTTTTCATGTAGACGGTACTCAGCTGGGATTCAAAACTCAATTAGTTTTCAAAACTATATGGAAACGTAATAATAGTAAACGATCTGTAACTCAACAAATTTTCGTGTTAAATTTTCGTTGTCCTCTGGAATGTGATCTATATTGGCAAGTTTTCTTTAAAATGTCATAAATTTTAAAAATTGACTTTGCATTCATAAAGATTCGTTAACTTTATGATATGTTTAGAATTTCGAAGAGCCTTTCAAAAAATTTAAGAAACATTCAAGTTTATTTTACTGCACATGATGAGGTTCCGTTCAAGGTTTAAGAATTTTCTCGTTGATTGTTTTATTTTCTTTTTAAAATCTTAGAAAAATCCATTTGCGGTTGATTTATAAGCTTCACCTGCATGTATTAATGCAACAGAATATTTGAATTCAATTCTCATCTACTTCAAGATGTCCAATTTATTTGAAATTGTGGCACCCGTATTGAGAATTTGCAACAATACAATAATTTCATTTTTAAAGGTGCCCTCTTGCTGGGACAGAATACTTTTAAATAACAGAAGGACATTTCGAAATGAATAATTACTTGTATCTTTAACTCTTTTAGTTTTAAATATTAAAAGTATTTTTGTCTTAAAAGTATACATGGATGAACGAAATGTATATTTTAGTTAAATTTCCATCCTGTTTCAGACGAACTAGAAATTTGAAATTATGCACAAACGTTATGAATCGTTAACAAAACAGTAATTTCATAGCTAAGACGTGGTATTCTTACCCATTAAGGAAAATAAATAGGAGTTGACTACGACAGAAATTTTTGTTTTAAAATCTAAATCATTAAAATTATTATTTTGAAAAAAAAAATCGTTAATTACGTCTTCAACTTTCTTTAGAACTAAATAGGCAAGAACAAATTAAAAAATTTAAGTTTGAATAAACTAAAAAAAGAAACTGGCTCTGGTAGTAACGTGTACGAACAATTATAAATTAAACTTTAAATGTAAATATTTAGTTTGGCAGTGATACATTACACACGTGTATACAACTTACAGGTCCTCCATTAATATGTTAAGGTCACAGGCTCCTAATTATTCTGTTTTTGCGTGTTTAATTTTTAAATCGTGAAAGGAATCAAATGTCACAAAACCGTTACATACAAGTATTGAGAATTATTTGAATTATGTAGCCTAATATTTTTTTTTCAAAATATAAGTTTTTATAGTTTTCGCTAATTATCAACTTAATTATATTTTCTTAAAGTTAATAATTAGCTAAAATGAAAAAAAAAATGCGTTTTGAGAAAAAAAAATACATAATACATACAATTTTCAACATTTATATGTAACGGTTTTGCGATAACTGATCCGTTTCAGGATTTAAAAAATTAAACTTGCGCATGCGTTGGATGTTTTTAACAGCGTAGTGTGGGAGGTTCTGCACGAGCAAGAACTACATCCTTACCACCCACCACTTCCAAAGAGTAGATGCGTTGCAACCAGTCGATTTCGTACCGCGTATTAACTTCTGCGCGTGTTTTCTGCACCGCTGCATTGACGAGCCCCACTTCCCACGACGGGTTTTGTTCGTCGATGAATGTAAATTCACGAGGGAGTGTGTTCACAATTCTCGAAAAAGCCAGGTCTGGGCAGACTAAAATCCGCATATATGACGCATGTCAGGGTATTCCAACATAAATTTGCAATCAATGTGAGGGCAGGCATTCGACACGGTTAACTGATCGGGGCGCACCTTCTTCCAACCAGGGTAACGGGTGCTGTTCACTTGATCTTCCTACGGGACGTATTGCCCATGTTATTAAGATGACGTGTCACTGGAAGTCCGTCAAGAACTGTGGTTACAGCACTTCACACGTGACGTTTGGGAACATCTTAAGAGGGTGTGGTACATAATTCAACGCTAAAAGCATTAATCGATAACTGCTGGTTTCTTGGAGCTAACTTGCGAAAAGTGAACTAAAGCAATCCAAGACAATAGTTTTAGCCAACGTTTTATACAAAATAGTTTCCAGTGCTACGAACTTCTGAGGCACAATCTCGTGCATTTAACTGCGGCGCAAGAGATCGCGCGTAACATATTAGTAATTGTTGATAAATATTTACTCGTGAAGTTGGAAAATACCATTATCTAAGATTGTCACTGATTATTTTATCCATACTGGCTTTGAAAAAAGCGTAGAAATCATGTTTTCAGTGTTTATTTATCTACCACTCACTCTTAACCGACTATTCGGGCAAAAATGGATAGGCCGGAGTGGTCCTATTGCACGGTCCCCGCGATCGTTGGACTTAACGGCATTTGACTATTTCCTGTAGGGTCGTATGAAGACTATGGTATACGAGACTCCTGTCGAGACCGATTAAGAACTGGTGGCACAATTAATGGTCGCTGCTCAAGAGGTTAACGGGACACCTGGTGTGATGGAACGAGTGTACCGGAACACAATTTGTCAGTACAATGTACGCAACAATGTTGCGGATCGTCAAATCAAGCCTCTGTTGTAGTGAGTGGTTTAGTATGGGACACATCCAGTGCAGAAGACAGACAGAAATGTGTTTTACCCACTGTTGACACAAGTATTAGTGTGATAAATTTAAGTTTTTTTTGTTACGTTGGTATTGTTACCAAATAAATTTGACTTCCATCTGTAATGAGTATAATGTCACTTAATCCTGTACCTTAGTTCACACCTTCTTTTTACATGGTGTTCTTCTGACATCATACTGCCTATCCGATTGCAAAACAACACCTGCACATCCGACATATTGTAATGGCTGTAGCACGGAAACGGTATACGTTTTCGGACATGGCTTCTTATTAAAAAGTCATTGTCCACTGAGTCCCCTGTATTAGCCCTAGAAGTTTGTAATATTAATTTCCGAACAGCCTGTAGCGGTGAGTTACCCGCGAGAAGACTGTATGCCAGTACATTAAAAGAGAACCCCTATATGAAACATGAACATGAAAAGCAAATTATTTACGTTTGTTCTGGTCTATTTAATGGACGGTCCAATCTGGGAGTCATTTTTATTCACGTAATTTAATTTAATTACTTCACGTCACTGTTATTGTATGAGTGCATCAACCATAACACGAAAGGATTGTTTTAAGTAAGGACGATGGCCGTGAAATTGTAATAACAGGAGATACGGTGTGAGTTTACGAGATGTTAAACCCGCGACGTTTTGATGTCTATCAGTGAAGTAATTAAATCTTGATTTTTTAATCCGGTCACACAGTTGCATCCATGTTTGTCTGCGTTGTGTGGTAAGAGTCCTGTAATGTGAAATTAAAGTTAACACAGAAATGTTTACAGAGAATATTTGAAACCGTTACGTTAGTTTATTACTTTGTTTGATCAGATGATACTAAAATGATATTAAAAGTGGTTTTCATAATGCACAATGTTTTAATATGAATATGAAGCTGAAAGACTGATGTTTTTAAACCCTGACTTGATTGGTTTATTCTTTACGCACATCATTCGTTATAAATTATTTTATATATACGCACACTCGGGGCAATATGCAACACTTAAGAAATTTTAAATTCATAAGGTTTTATTAAATATGCAAAAAATACAATAATTTTCGTGAAAATTTGTGGAAGTCAGTAATGAGTAGAGACTTGAAAAAATTGCGTTTTATTTTAGGAACAATCTATAATTCCAAGTAGTATAAGTTCGCGTTAATTTCGTAATTGGCGCTCGACTCTTATGACAGTTCCCGAAAGTCACTGAGCCAATAACAACAACACAACTAAAATGAAGGCTCATATCACTGTGTTAACGAGCAGCTAATGAGCAGCTATTGTTAGCTAGAGTACATATGTATTCTTGGAGTCTAGCCTAGCATACAGGTCACTGAACCCACGAATTTTACCGGTCTCTAGTTATGAGCTACACGTTTCTTTTAAAAAGTTTAAATAATACTCAACGAAACGTTAGAAACCAGTAATGCTTACATCTTCCCCTTGTGACATCTTCTCCCGAGTTGCCTTATCTAATAGTGTTCTCAGAGTTTGCTAGTTTATTGTAAAGAAAATTTTAATAGTTGAAATTAGTACAACAGTCATTGTAGTAGGCTCCCATTTAACATTCTTATTTTCTGTTACGTTTGTGCCATGCCAATATTTAAAGTGACGATATTTAAATGGCAGCCATAGAATTAGTGTGCTACAGAAACAGAAGTACCCGGCATGTATTTACGGTACAAATTTAGAAATAAATTGTAATCACTAAACAGCATTATTCAATATGAAATGCTTCAAGAACTTACTGCCAGTCTTCATGAATACCCTTCCCTTCACAATTTTCATATTTTTAAAATAGTTTTTCTTTTGTTTGGTAACAATATTTGCCTCTTCTCTCTAAAGACTTGGATTGTGATTGTAAATTTTTCTGGCGTATTTATTTGTCGTCTCAAGAATATGTTATGTGAATTATTATATTCAGTGTAAAAGGCTCAGGGATAAATCATACCTAGGGCGCAAAACTACACAGAGTTCGTGCAGCAGCAAATAATAATGACAGTGTGGACTTCAAACGTGCTGCTGGGTATCATACTTGCCACACTGCCCTCGGGTCACCGAGCAAACATCCCCCTACATCGTCCACTAACTCGACCATCTCTGTTTGCGCGGTGTCTTGATGAAGTTCCGAGTATTTGCTCTGGTTTCCTTCCACTTTGTTTGCCCGGCGGCACCATACCGTCCGCTCGCGGGTCGCCCTCAAGTATCACTTGATTCGCGGTCCAGCCACAGTGGGTCTCCGCTCTGCCGTAGCTATTCTTCCGAGCTTTCCATCCCAAATGACACAAGCCTCTCTGACTTCTTTTTATAGCTTACGACCATACCACAAACATTTTATCTTTAACCCTACCGCAGAGACAAATTATTCGTACGTCCTGTTATTACAAACACAAGGTGAATTGTGCTGAAAGTGTGATCCTTTGGGGAAAAGGCAGACATTTCTGCTTGAGATATTTTCACCCTACACGTTATTTTATCCTACGCTTGATATAATTTAAAACTCGAATGTCACAACTTTAGGTATTTTTACTAGTCCACAGTTACAACTAGCTCACATGTGTAAATATGATTATTAACCGGGAATATTCCCGCAATACGGTACTTGCTGTGACCTCGTACATAACCCTTAATTACTTCTGTATTTCAAAAACTGTGAATGATACACACGTTTTACATTTTGTTGAATTCGCAAATTTCTCACTGTTGCAACTGGTTTTTCCACAAACGTGTTGGCCTATAATTTTTAGGCACACGTGTTCTTCACCTAACTGTGCTCAGCAATTTTTCCCTTAATTTCTTATATATTCAATACCATCGTAAGTACCTGCCTATTATTGCCTAAATTTAACAGATAATATAATGCTTCTCGTTACATAATAATAACGATTTAATATTTACGGTCCTGACTACACACCATGGCAAACGTGTTAATGTATGTGTGTTTGAGGAAATATATTTATACATAATTTCAGAAATGAAAAAAAAAAAAAAAAAAAACATTTGCACAAATTTTGCTTCTTCCAGACGACAATAAATATAAAATTCTATAAATTTTGAGCATTCATTGAGTATTGTAGCTGCATCTGACCAGGTTAATTTATATTTTCGGGTTATGGTTAAACATATACCTTTAAATAGTAAAGTATATTATTCAGTTATTACATACTGCTACATGAATTAGAGAGATAATCGCCGGAAAGTATAACTGACGCTATGCTCGAACGTACTGTACATAACACTAACGTGATCTTTGAAAGAACTGTGCAATGGGAGTGCATGACTGGGTTCAGTTTCTTGGACGTACTCCATTGCAAATTGAACGACTGTCAAAGAAAACTATAAAAATAAAAGAAAACCATAATATAAGCAGAGTATGCTTTAGTCAGCAAGATACATGCCCAACAAGAAACTCCAAAATGGAATCGGGTGAAATAGAAACATGGAACAAACAGAAAATAAATGAAAATAATATATATATATGTATATATATATATATATATATATATATATAAATACATATATATATAAATGAAAGGTGACGGATTGACTGACTGACTGACTGACAGACATATCAAACTGCAGCCCAAACCACTGGACCTAGAATCGTGAAATTTTTTGTGGGGGTTCCCTTCAGGTCGTAGGCGAGCACTAAGGAGGGATTTTTCGAAATTCGACCTCTAAGGGGGTGAAAAGGGGTGAAATGTGTTTCCGAAGAAACGTCGATAGAGCTCGAACCCGACGGCCTATCATCATGATTTTTACTTTAATAGGACACTCGTAAAAATGCATATTAGCCAATTTAAGGATTTTTCGAAGTTCAACTTTTAAGGGGCTGAAAAGACCTTAAATGTGTTTCCAATCAACTATTGATATCT
>PNEQ01119019.1:0-40454 GCA_003012365.1 Medauroidea extradentata
ATATATATATATATATATATATATATATATATATATATATATATATATATATATATATAAAGTTAAACATACCACACATGTGCAAAATTTTCGTTAGAAAACTTTTCGTGTATTTGTAACCGTTACGTCGTTGATTATAGGCAAATAAGGAACGTAAATTTACGTTCAAGAAATGTAAGCGGTTGGAGGTTACTAGATTTTCTCGGTCACTTCACAGGAAGGAACCAGACTATTTATAAGTTTATATTTGTCGTGCAGAGAACTAAAGCATGCACGCAATTTGCTCAGATCACGTTTCAAACGCAAGCAAACATCATTCGAAAAGTTCGATACGACTAGAAACGAAATCAAATTCTACCCAGGCAAATGCCTATAGTATTCCGTTACTGACGTGGGTAGCATTTATAATATCTCGATGTGTTCGTATGAAATAAAAATAATTGTTTGTGAATCTCTGCAAAAATTCTTCACGCAATAACTACTATTCGTGTATACACAAAATATAAGTAATATTGAAATTTCCCATAACACAAGAGCTCTCGTATCGAATTGGATAGGCAAGCCACGTGGAATGACTCAAAAGCGTGAATCCACCTAGCGAACAGGCGAGGTCATTTAGGGGTGCGGGATAAGGTCCAAGTGTGTTGAGTGTTTGTCAGTTGTTCGAGTTAATTTACGTCACATCTTAGCCTACCAATTTTATAGCCAGTAAAATACGGTAATATTTAAGCAATAATCTAAAATTTGAATTTCGTTCGGAGTGCTTACCGTTTAAGAATATACTTTCTTCTGAAGTACCTTCAAGAGATTTTTTTTGCTATCCATTTCCTTTGAGTAATTTATTGTGATAAAACCTATAAACCTTAAACCTAACGCTAGATTGAAAATCAGACAAACTAGTTTATTGACTTAACAACATATTACTCTGTGAGTCAGACGCAACTAAATTCGAGGTTTTGCCGTGGTATTACTAAATATCACAGACATACGGCTTATTTTACAGTGTTCATACAGGAATAATACGAATTTACCGCTGATTGTGACTCAAAAAAGGAGTCGATTGTACGTACGTTTTCTTAGGGAAGAACGTACGGAAAATAGTACGTACGGAAAATAGTCCTCAACATTAATAAGCAAAGAAAACGACAAAGTATATACAGAAGGAAACCTTTGGATGTCGCTAAAATCAATTTTCATCCGAGGTTCATCTTTCTATGAGACGCGAGCATGTAACAAAGAAACCCATACCCGTTTTTTTTTTACTTTCACAGCTTTTCCTCGGGGCCCGCCATTTGTTGCAGGCGTCTTGAAACAAGCCCTAGAAAGTGAAGCCTTCTAGGAGCTAACGAGGCGCGTTCTCGCCCACCGCAACTCTAACAGGCAGTGGGAAGGGAATTTGGAGGGGGTAGAAGAGGCGTAAGCCCTCGAGGTTAAAGAAGGGCTGCTGAAGCTCTTGGCGCGCTCGATAACGATCCACGAAGACATGAACAAGACACCGTCATTCTCTTCGCTCATGTGTGAATGATACATCTGCGCACGTGAAGAAGCAAAATTGAATCCCAAGTATTGATTACTCCGAGAAAATGGTAGAGTTGAGATAAACGAAAATTCAAATAATTTGCATGCATATAGCGTAATAAACACTTTGTTGCAGTAACAAAATTACTTCGCGGTTTTAATCGTGTTGCCCAAGTATAGCTAATAGAGCGAAGTGGCCCAACGGTAACATGTCTTGCTGGCATTCGGGAGGAGCCGGGTTCAATCCCCGGCTGCGTCCTATCCTGATTTCCGTTTTCCATGGTTTCCCTAAATCGCTCCAGACAAATGCTCGGATGGTTCCTTATCAAAGGCCATGGCCAACTCCTCTCCAAGTTCCTATCCTCGTACCAAGGTTTGTATCACCGTCGCTAATAACCTCGTCGTACCTTACACAAGAGTAATATTTGGTCACAATAACGAAACATTTGTTTGGCTGTAAACATATTTTAGTACGACCTACTGAAAAAGAATCTAATACCTGGTTGCACTAAGAATCAAACCTAGCTCCTGTTACTGTCAGGATCGCTCATTTGCATCCCACGACCTAATGTGGCTCGTAAAATGCGTAACAATTACGCAAATGTACAAACAATTTTCGTCTTCAGTATTCGTTTTCTATATAAATGTTTGTAAAGTTTGTAGCAACATTAATAAAGGTTCATTAAATACAATTACATATTAAACCGCAGTGCTGTTTGTCAAAGAAATTTCAAAATAACTCTCGTTGCGTGATTACTAACTACGGCATGCACAAACATTACGATTGTTTGGCGTTACAAAATGTATTTTATTGTGTACTTCCCCCAAAAGTTATAACATTTACTTCAACAAGATATTTTATTGACAGTCGTTAGTACTGACAAATAAATTTCGTAACTTGTATGGTTAACATAATCAGATCTGCTGCTGTAACAAAATATATTGTTAAATAAAGTAAATGTTTATTTCGCCATATTCTAATTAATAGTTGGTAAAAAAAATAATTTTGATATTACTGCAGCTTCATCACCACCCCCCTCATTTTCATAGAATTAAACAGTATCGCTACTGTCACTGAAATAAAATATTCAGATTCTTTCGCTTTGTGCCTGAGTAATATGACGGTGACTATGATCAACGTACGTTTCTTATCAGACGCGATGACTGATAAATGGCTGAAAAACAACCAGTTGTTTCGCTCTTTAATTTATTCACCTCTCTTAAAAGCCTATTGCTATGTCGTAAATTACAAGTGAAACTGCGTTTACTATGTACTGAAATAGTGTATATATTTAAAAAATGCCTATCTCCAGTTGTTAAAGAAATCCAGTACGAAGTATAGTACACTGAAGAGATAGCTTCGCTGCCAGCACAAAAAAAAAATTACCAATTCTTTTTGTCGTGAACAGAAAACCATTTTGCTGCCACCAGTAAAGTTTGTTGTGATTACATAACATGTTGTTACCACTACAAAAGTTAAGGTCCATATTGACAAAACATACTAAGGCTATCATAAAACCGTTTATTTGTGTAACTTCATGCATTCTAGGATAAACAAACTGGAAACACAGGTTAAAGTAAATCGTTACATACGACTATAAAAGTTTCTGTTATGTGTTAGATGTAGCATTGTACAACTACAATTAATAAATCATATGCACAATATATCAGAAAAATTAATATGATTTGCAATAAATTTTGCAAACGGTCTGTACTAATGCTTTCCATTAAAATTAAATTTCAGTAAAACGTAGTTACCAAATAATTAAATGCTTCTTTTAATTAATATCCAAGACATTACAATAAAACTCCGTATAGCACAATAGCAGATACTAGCATAGAGTACACATATACGAAGCCTATTTTACCCACAGTTTTGCATAACAACGCGTAACATTTTTAAAATTTGGAGGTGATTTTAGGTAATTACAGTGATTAGAAAAGTTTGCATTTGAAACCTATGGCCATTCTTTTAAATGCTGTTTTGGACCAATATGTACAGCATAAGTATTTCTTCTGCTCGCGAACCACTTTAGCAGTCTGAGATCTTGTAAAAAAATAACAAAGAAATGTTTTAATTATACACCAATTTAATGCACAATTGTGAGACATATACATGCTTTCCATAAAAACATTTTTATGAGAACAATAATTTAGTGATAAAAGTATTAAATGTCTTGTTCTGTATCAATTTACTGTATATATGCTATAGATTACGTGATAATAAACTAGATACTTAACACAATTTTTTCTATGATTGCTCTGAAAGTACTGCGCTGCTGCAGCCAAATCATGTTTAAACGTATGTACAGAAGCTGGAACACGTATAAACAAATAAGCACAAAACTTTCAGAATACACATAAATGTTATTTATTTTGTGATAATAGCTAATTTCTCTAACCGCTAAATAAGAGTATTTTTTGCGCTACATACTAACCACAGAAAAGTGGTAAAGAACACTGTTCGAATTGAAGTAATTAAAAAAGTAGTGTAATTCTATACTTGTTGTCACTTTAAAATACTTTAAGGGAGTTTAAAGTTCATTTATTTCGTGACTGCAAGCCGCGTAAAATTCGAGGAGCAAGCCATAAAGATGTAAACAGCTATTACTTATTGAGAACCTTTTTATTTTCTGCTTTGTACTTGTGTTGACCTTTATGATAGTCCGGTGTTGCTTGGCGGTTAATCACCCAAGCGCTGACCATGTTCGAAGCTACTTGACTTCAGTGATCAGATATCCACCAGAGTATTACGACTCGGTACAGGCTGATGACGTAGCACATGTTTCCAGTCAGTACCGTGGCGGTGATTGTTTTAATGACTGTCATTTGTGTGGTATAATTAAACGAAACTCTTTCAACGAAATATTCTTTATATTGTTTTCGTATTTTTCCTTTTACTTTTATGTGGATTAATTTTAATGAATTTTAAATTTCATGCAAGTAGCCTATTCTTATTAGCAACGAACCATTTAATAATAAAAAGTTTTCCGATTTGTATTTCATAAATATTTTTGGTTATTATTGACTGGAGTTCGTTTAGATCACTGCTGATATTTAGGCCTACGCGTGTGTAGAGAGATATGCGAGAGTATGTATATATATATATATATATATATATATATATATATATATATATTTATAGAGAGAGAGAGAAAGAGAGAGAGAGAGAAAAAGAGAGAGCGAGAGAAAGTGTGTGTGTGTGTGTGTGTGCATGCCAGTTTGGCCAATACTGCATAAATTCAAAATTAAAAAGTCCGTTCTTAATTTTGCGGTGTAAAATATACTTAGAATCGCATCACTTACATATTGTAATTGCAGCTCTAGATTGTAATTAGGATTATTTACATTGTGTTGTTAAATCACATAGTTAAGAAATAATAGAAAAACCACACCCTGAAAAGCTTCCACTTCCCTTGTTCCCTAAGTAGACAGATTAAAAATTTAATATAATTTTACCAAAGAAAAGAAGTTTGGAAGAACTGCATGAAGGAAGGAAAATGTGTACGGTTGTTTGGTAGTGCTAGCTGAAGGATTTAATGTGTTACGTTTACACAGAAACAGATAAAATTAAGAAGCTATGCGTTACACAATTAGCTAATATCATTCTACATTCTTCGTGCATTTCACCACGCCTGCGCAAAAAAAAAAAAAAAACACGAAGTGAAACACACGTTACAATACTTCGACAGCTACATGGAAAATTAACTGATTTTATTTTTAAACCCGGAGATACTGACGCCACTCTAACACACACCAATTTGGGACAGAAAGGAACTGTAATGTGTCGATAAATGTTGACACACTCGCCGAATGGGAACAGATGGTTCGTTCCTACAATATTGCCGCGAGAAGGGGAAAAAGTATCACTTCAACCAAGTTCTTTTTACGACAAAGTAGAATTTATCGCATTTCTTCTAACACGAGAACCTTGAAAGCCTTCCTCACCCTCGGTTAAGGCCATTCTATCATGTTTCTACTTTTTTAAGCGGTATTAATTTTTCATGACCAAACCGAGAGCAGGTATCAAAAATCTGTTTCGCAGTTTTATTTTAAATCGTCTTCTTCACGTTAGATGATTTATTAAAGACAGTAAATACTATGAAGTTAGCTAATTATGTAACTAAGGAAATTCTCGTTTACTGGCTTTTTAGTCGAAACCATATACTTTCATGTTTTCAATAAAATAACTGTAATTTTAAACAAAACTGCCAGACCGATTTTTGATATCTGCTCTCGTTTAAGCTTAAAAAATAATTATAGCAAAAACAGTACAAACAAGAGAGCATGGCATTAGGCGTGGAACTCTACCAAATTGTTACGCGATTTACGCAGACATATGAATATTAATTTTTAAGGTGACTCCGCTAGAGAGACTGCATTCGTGAATGTGAGACACCTAATCGACGGATCAATAAGGGTGCCGCTGAAAGGCGTATGCAATGTTGTTATCACCTATACGCGCAAGTCATGGAGTGCTTTAATATTTTAATTTTTTCCCCTAGGTCTTGGAGGAAATATACCTTTACTAGCGGGAAGTATGGTTTAAAGGCCAACATGTTTATAATCTGCGTGTTTTAGAATCCGGTTTGAATTTTCCCGGATACGGCGTTCTAAACACGCAATATCAGGCTATTATAGCAATTCCATGCTTCTAATGACCATGCCGAATTTTTAAACATATAGCGACATAGTAAGACGCGTGTGTTTTTGTCGTAGATATACTAATTTAATGCATGTCAAGTAGTTTCCTAAAACTGAAACAATCGTAACTCACTTCATCATATTCAAGCACAGTTAGGGAGGCTCCTTAAGGGGGAGTGTTAGACAATTTTATTATATTTTCAATTTTTAACATTTACTCGAATTTCATTAACACAATTTTCTCTTCGACAAAGCGTAGTATATATATTCTTGGTAAATTGTTTTACATAAATAATAATGAAATCTTTCATTATTATTCATGTTAAGCAGTTTACCATGAATACATCCTATGCTTTGCCGAAGAGAAAATTTTAATAATACAATTTGAATAAATGTTATGGCTGAAAAACTGAAAATATAATAAAATTGTCTAACACTTCCCCTTAAGAGTGCGTAGTAGATAAATAAACGCTGAAAACATAAATTGATTTCTACGCTTATTCGAAGCCAATATGGATAAAATACTCAATGACAATACTAGATAACGGTATTTGCCAACTTTGAGTACATATTTATCTAGAATTACTAAATCGTTACGCGTGATCTCTTGCGCCGCAGTTAAATGCACGAGGTTCCGGCGTCAGAGATTGTATCTCAGAGGATAGTAACACTGGATACAATTTTGTTTAAAACGTGGGCTTAAACTATTGTCTTGGTGCTATTGTTTAACTTTCGCAAATTGGCTTCAAGAAACCTACAGTCATAGATTAATTCTTTTAGCGTTTGAATTATATGTACCACTACCGCAATTTTCATCACCATATTTTTTATTTTCTATTTGTACCAGATATTTATTTTTCTTATTTTAGACACAAAATATGACGAAATTTGTCTCTTGTGAAATTTTTTTATCTCTCATAATTTTCGCATCATGGCTTGTTAAAGTATATTTTGCATGTTTCCTGTTTAAGGACTACACTAAAACCAACTGATATGCAAAACTAAAAAAAAAATCACAGTGGATAGCCACATTGCAGGATATAATGTCACGCTCATAAAAATAAAGAATAAAAAATATTTGTATAAAAAATGCTGAAACTGAAAATAAAAATTTTAAAAATAAAAAAAAATATTTTTCTTTTTTTATATTTTGGGAACATGTTAAAATCCCGAGCAGTCCAAACATGATTCTACGTTTACCTGACGAAACCTTCATAAAATAATACCTGGGCGTGGAGCGCAAAGCGCAAGAGAGAACTATCTACGTGCAGTGTTACCATATTGTGCACATGAAATGTCGTCGTACAAAATTTTGCTATTTACAGTTTCGTCTCCAATTTTGCTCAGAATTCGCGTGGTGTGTTTATTATGGGTTTGTTCCTGGATACCTTGTATAAACATATAACCTAAAAAATCCTGACAGGAGTTGTGTTTACCGAAAATAGAAATAAACGAAAAGTAAAACTTCAAACCAGATAACTGAATGACGGTTGACTACGTGGGCTTGTGAACATTTTTTTTGTCACTATTCGCACAGTTTCACAATTAATTTGCCTAAGAAATTATTTTGTGTCGACTAATTTAAATTCTGTTACTCTTGGTGTAGATCTGCCGCTGAAATTTCCAACATTTGAATATATTTTACACACTGAACACAGTTTTGTTTTCTTACTCGGAAAGACACGTAACTGCCATGTATATTAGCCTTTTATTAATTTATTCAGATCTGCGCAGGGAAAAATTAAGTTTGAAAGTACTTCTCTGCTCTTTGGTTGTCACGGTTACAAATTTCCTTTGTGAAAAACCAATACATTAGTATTTTCTGTTTTTGGATATTCAATTCCGGGTTTTTTTGTTTATTATTCTCTGCGCAGTACATTTAAAATGCACGTGTTTAAGTGACTGCAATATTTTCTTACTTCATCGGAGATCGAGGAATGAGGGAGAATCAAATATTATTTTTCTGCATTTTACATGGCGTAAAATTAACTTGTTCAGCGCAAGCATTTATCGTGAAAATTTTGGTAATTTTGAATACTTAAAAAAAGCAAGAAAAATGAAATTATAACCTACGGATTACATAACCCCTCCCCTTTCCCCGAAAAATGACAATGTAGACATCAATTTTCGTTGCAAACTGTTTTTTTTTTTAAATTTTTTTATATTTGTAAATCAATGATTCATTTAAAATGTTTAATAAATTCCAACCTATTAAATTAGGAACCTTGTTTATACGGCAGTGTACTTCGGTTAAATTAATTAAATAAAATTTAAAATCTTTTATTAATAAAATATTTAATATTTAAAGTTATTTTATTTGAACGATTGCCGCAAACAAATTATATTAGCACATGATTTATTTTTGCTTAACTAAGAATGTTACAATTTTGAACTTGCTGAGTCATAACGTTATAACCAAGTTATTTAAAAAAATTGCGGTTTCAAGATTACCCCAGCCAAAACGTTTTTAAAACATACAAATAAATAAAATTTAAACAGGAAAGGGAAATAAGATACACTTAAAATGTATCAGTCTTCCTCAAAATTAGCTGATCACGGTAGCGTGGTACGTAGCATGCCGGCCTACAGTGCGAGAGGTCCTGGGTTCGAATCCCTGCATGTGCATGGATGTTTGTGTCGTTTACTTAGGTTTAATTAGTTTGTAAACCTTCCCTTACTAATCCCAATTGCAAAAAAAAAAAAAACTCGGATATGTTACTAAACCCTCTAAAATAAAATACTCAAAATTCCTACATAAAAATAAGATATAAAATTAGGTATTATTTTAAATAATAGACAATTTTCCGTAGTTTATGTTTAGTGGCTGTATGTGAAATTGTATCTAGCAAATTCGTTAAGAAAGTCATATGGTATACATTCGTTCGAATTGATAGCCTATATAACCTTTAAATATTGGTTTACTTGATAAGTATTAATTTCTGTAAATTTTATAATTTTTAATTGCTTTTCCAACAAGTATATTTGCTTTTGTTAACCGTGAATAAATTGTAATCTGATGTGTATGCCGTATGAGTTTGGCAATTTGCAGAAACATCAAGGAGTAAATGAATTATATAACTGAGACTAATTATGTTGACAATTATGTTATTTAATACGGTTAGTAATATTTAGTGTATTTTTTATTGCATAAATTATCATTTTTTAAAATACAACAAGTACCTGACAACACAGTAATTTGCTTCATCATTATAAATAATTTGTTAATTGTTAATTTTTTTAAGCTGGCGTACTAAGCAGCGTTGGAAAAGAGGAGGTGTTTACAGCCGCCTTTTAAAACTACGGCTTGTGCACCGAGAGTACATCAAAGGCAAGTCCTCTCACCTAAACTTTCAAACTAGTTGGATCTCCTCTTTGAACCAATTAAGCCAAAACTTTGCTAACAAGGCATGCGAAACCAACAAAATTTTGCAGTTGCGAAAGTGAAGGTAAAACAATTCGTGTAGCCTATACACGTCCCTTTTAACTACTTGAACATCTCTAACAACAGTTAGTTGCCCCATTCACAAGTTTGCTGGTAACTATGAAAACAAGAGACGGAAACCATGCTTAGTGATCACGTCAATAGGCGATTTTGCGTTGTTTTTGCGTTGATAAATACTAAAAATGTTGATTTTTGGCAGAAAAAAAATTTTGCTAATGGTTTAATGTCATGCCAATTTAAGTTGTTAAAGGGCAGTTTAGACTCAGAAAATATTGTAAATTTACTTAGGTGCTATCAACATAGTACTGGAATGTAAAACATATACTGTATGTATTGTTCTTAGAATATAATATTCTCCTAATAGAAAAACAGTATTTTTGTAGTTATGTATAAATAACACTATTCCTTGTTATTTCACCGAAGAAATAAGTAACGCTAAAAATATTAAAACGTACTATAAGATCTGTGAAGTGGAATTTCGTTTGTTCAGTTAAAATTGCACAGTAATAATGTTTTCTTTGTAGCAAAGATAAGTTTTTTACTACAAAAAGCTGCTTTTTAAGAACCGAGACTAATTACGTATTATATATTAATACTAAACAATTTAAATAGAACCACAATTTATTGTTACAGTTTCCGTGTGAATTAAAGAACATTTGCTCCTAGCAAAGTTTGTGTTCTGACCACATATTGGGCCGCGGCAGTCAAGTGGTCATGTCATCTCCCACCAAGGCGATCCGGGTTCGATTCCCGGCGGGGTCGGTCCCCGGATTTTCGCATTTGGTAATCCTGCCGGACCATGGCGCTAGTCTGCGTGTTTTCTCGGGGATTTTCCCATTTTCCTCGCCCCTTCATTCCGGCGCTGCCCCATACATCATGTTACCAGCGCTAAAGAACTACATGTTAAGTGCTGACCAAAATCTGTTCAGTTCCATCTAAGGATTCATTCTTTATCTTTCTCCGGGGAAGCAGTTATCTTTGGGCGCCCAGCAGCATGTCAGCATTCCGGGTGCGGTACTTTTGCCCTCGGGTACCTTTCTCGTACGATATACATTTCGTTTTTGTGATTAAGAAAGTTTATTTAAAGAATGTACCTCAGTTCACATAGGACCGCGAAATCGTGAACTGTCAAAATGTCCAAGTGCTGAAATCTGGTGCGTTTTCTACATTTAAGCTACGTTATTGCGGGAAAGTGGTCAATAATGTGCTAAAATCGCGTTCGACTTTACAGTTTTTTAACGCTTGTCTGCTGTGTATTCCCGGCGTATAGGGACGTAGCCAGGATTTTTCTGAGAGGGGATGGGGTATATTTTTCTTGCATGTACCATTTACATATACGTACGTACACACACATTCACAGAATAATAGTTGATTTTATGTGCTTGGCATGATGGCAGTTTTATTTCAGAACCGCAGTACTACAGTAGGAAGCATAGCGGTTTCCTCGGAATTACGTGCACCGAAAGGGGCAGGGGGTACAGACACACACACACACACACACACACACACACACACACACACATATGTATACACACACACGCGCCATATTCTTGATCGTCCCCCTTTCTGCGCAAAAATTTTTCCAGTGTACGCAGTGGCGTAGTGTTGATTTATGTAAGAGGCGTAGAGGCGGGAGGGTGGTTGCTGGTTTTTTAACTTGATAATAATATAATCAATACCGACCACTCCTTTAATGCTTTGGGTCCGGGGTCCCTCCGCAGGAAAACTTGGATTTGAAGGTGCAAAAAAGTGCTATTTTAACGAAATATGTAATTTTATACAGATTAAAATATTCATTTCTTTTTTAATTTTGAAATAATTTTCTTAAAAAATTATACACGCTGGAAAGGAGGAGGGGATATAACCCATACCTCCCTCCCCCCTTAGCTTCGCCTCTGTGTGCATGTGCATTGAGTGTGGGCTCAGCACGGAGTATATGGCGGTACGGAGAGATTTCATTTCACCTTTACCCTCAGGAACTTTAGTGCATTCGACGTAATTGCTCCGCTCGGTACATTCTCGGCTCCTTGTGAAAACCTCGGAGGTATATTGGCTTCGTTTGCTCCCCGGGTACCTCTGCGGGACTGGAATATTCATTAAAGATGCTCTGTGCGTATTTCTCCAGGACGTACCCTTCACGGCTTGTTAATCTTGTCCCCTCACGTCGTCGCCCGAGGGAAGGTAAACATCGTTTCTATCTCCCCCTGCTCCCTCCCCCATCGACTCCGGGAAGCTCACGTCTTTTGTGTTGACACGGAAGACGCGCGGCTCTTTCACGTCTCTGATATGCACGGGATTCACTCCCCCGCCCCCGGGCGACGAATCCACCGCCCTGACGGCATCCAATCAGCCGCGTAATGACGCCTCTTCCTCGGCGGTGACCTCTAGCCGCCGTTGACGTCCTCACGTCCCGCCGAGCCATCCCCCGCGACAAGTGCCCGAGAATCTCCGAGATACGGGGCGCGCGTGACACCGGCTCCTCCTCTAGGGAATATTATTCCTACGACGCGAGAGAAAATTTTAAAAGCGACGTGCTGCCTAAACGACTCTAAACCGGAGGGACGTTAAAGGCGTGCTCCCTTGTTTCTACGATAATTATTTTAAATCCTAAGCGAGAGTAGATATAAAACATTTGATAGGCATTTTTGTTTAAAATGATTTTATCCGTGTTATTTTTTTTTTCAAGCCAGTAAATACTATTGTTTTAGGTAATTATGTAAATAACTAAATTATTGTTTATTTACTGTTGAGTTGAAACCGTATAATGTAATGTCTTGAAATAATTTGCTTTTACAGAAAAAAAAACTGATTTAAACAAATCTACCAAGCAGGTTTGTGATATATGTTCTCATTAAGTTTAAACAATTATTATTGTTAAAACAGTAGAAATATGAGAGCATGGCCTAAAAAAACAGTGTTGTCAGTGACCTCAGAGTCAGTCACTGTCGTACTTTAGGTTATGTGAAACTGTTATCTTTATAATTAATTAATTCGTGCCTCCTTCTTTTCCGCCCTTTATGCTAACGTATCGGAGCCTAGACGTAGTTTTTTGATCAGTTCATGAAAACTGTCAATTTATCAATCATTTACCGTGGTTTTTAACACAAACTGGCTTACTTTCAATAATCCTCAGAAATCGCAATGTAATTGGAACTGTTTTACTCTCTGATGACGTATTATAATGTTTTCTGAATTCTTTTCTTCCTGGGTTTCTTTGTGCTTCACTTGGGAATGTTTGCTCCTGCAGGCTGCTAATATTTATGTAGTCAGCTATACACTAAAGAGGAACATAATTTGTGATTCCTGTTGTACAGAGTTACATAAACGTTTGGATGACATAATTGCTTAAACAGGTCTATGAATAGAAGTCTCAAGCTGCCTGAAGTAGTTATTCGTGCGTATATTGTCACGAGGTCTTTATAGGGGATTAATCTGGAACAGAACCATAATATAAAAAAAAACCTAAAGTGGCCTAACTTCAGGGGCAAAGCTCAGCTTAACATAACTATCAGGGGCAAAACAAAACCACATAAAGAATACTCGCTTCTATAGATTGTGCAAAAGGTTACCGAGAAGATCGTAAAGGTTACGTACTCATTAATGAGTACGTGTGTATTCATGATGCAGCACCTGAAATAATAAAATGGCTAGACAACTTAACACTAGACTGGAAAATTACAAAATCTGGGGAAAGAGAAACTAATGAAAACTTAATTAAATCCCGTACGGCTTCGTTGAAAGACTAACTAATATTTCTTACAGAAAATTATAATTTATAGATCAAAAGTTATCACAAGTTAAAAAAAATTAAACAGACCGTTAAGTAACTAGAAAAGTTATGAAAATTTAAGATTTATTTTAACATTTTAAAGTTCTGACAATTTTTAATTAACAATTATTTAAACCGAATAAAACATTATTAAGTTTTCAAAAGTACAAGCAATGAATTATTTAAAACAAGTTACAAAACGATCATTTAAAGATTATTAAAATCGGCAACAATTAATAGTTTCATTTACAATATTAATTAAAATAAACTTTATCACATTTATTTATTTTATTTCCAAATTACTTTTATCTTTCGTGTATGTGTGTTCAGACAGAGACTCGCGCTCTCTCCCGGTTTAATTTATCACAACTAATAAATTAAAATCTTAGCTTAACCTTTAACTTTTTACCTTACCTAACCAATAATGTAACATTTGCTTTAACTTTGACTTACATTTTTACAGTTTATCTTTAACTGTACCGTAAATATAACTTTGACTTTAACTTAAATTTATACCGTCTATCTTAATGGGTAAGGTCTGCCTTAAACAAAAAAAGACTAAACAACCAAATTAGTCGTAACCTTATTTGTTAACGACCCTTCAGGCGGGATACTTAATGTTTCGTGGCGTCGGTCCTCTACAGCCAGGGCTTCCAAACCTCAGCTCCCGGCCAAGCCCTTGGAAGCAGTCTTCTCTGCCGACGCTAACACTACGGTGTTCCATTAACTACTACCAAAACAAGTGCATCACCAACCTTCTAGCCCTGGGGAGGCAGATACCATCCCAAGGTTGATGATTCACGCCCGAAACTACATTTCAAAACAGCCTGAGGTTCTCGCCAGGCGTCCGGTCCCGACAACACGCCTGTTCCCAGTAGACGACAAAGATTAACTCTCCGAAAATGGTGTCCAACAGCCCCTTTGACGCGGATACTCCTGCCGAGCCAGCAAAGCTCTGGCCAGTAACCCTGGCGCGGCCGACATCCGGGCACAGAGTATCACAACTAACGCCCCTTGTTTGCCAGGTGAAAAACTGTTCATCTTGCTAGGACAGGTGGCTGACCCGCGGAAATCTGGCCACTTCCTAGGAGTGGTCAGCGCATACAGCACTGAGGCGAGCATTCATAGTGAAATAACCAGACTCACGCCTTCCCAAGGCACAGTCAATGACTTTCCAACACTCCAAACAAAGACTAAAATAAATTTCAAAAAATTACGACGTGATAATATTAACTGCCTCCTGAAAAAAGCTTAAAACAAAGTGTCTCATAAACTGAAACAGTGAACAATTATGATCGTTTTGAATTGGCGAATCTTCAGTTTATTAAAATATATTACAGGATGTTCGACATTTAAAGTTACATACACATAGACAAAATAGCGTATAAAATCGACGTGATCGAGGAGGGTTAAGTTAATTGTACGAATTATACGAACAAGATATTAGACATGTAAGTATTAAAAGCACCAACTCACCGTAAGTGTTAGCTTGGAGTACGATTTCGCGTTACCAACGTCGGGGAACCGTCGACTACGTAGGTAGCAGTGACACACCTTAAACTGTCTGTACATGACTCAGGTAGCTTAAAAATTGTCAAGGCCACCAGAACACGCCTTTGTAGCAACGCGAACGATTTGGAAGTCCGCATGTTTGGATTTGGCCAGATGTGCCGAAATACCTTCAGTTATTATATACCTTTGGATATGGCATAGGCATAGCAGATTATGTAGCAGAATGTGTTGTGTAAGACAGTTTTTTTCTCCCCTCGTAAACAGTATGCCTAAAGTGGTAACAGAATATGTAAAGTAAAGTGATTTCAGCAGTGCTACATTTCCTTAAATATTTAGTTGTGTACCATTATTTTTGGACTAGTAGTTACGTATTTTATTCTTATCGAAACATGTACATACTCATGCATTTTAATCACTCGAAAAAGTAGCATGACACACGGATACACCTGCGTATAGACTTAACCTTCATTAACCGAAACCTGGACACATACTGGCCGAATTTAAAATTTACGTTTGTTAGGCAGCGAAATTGCATCGTTTGAGATAATGACAAATCGCGGTAATCTCCTCTGCTAGTATATTCTCCAAACGAATATAGCATCCTGCGCATTGTACGATTGGATGATGGTTATGTGTAGAGCCCACGATTTTTGGTGAAAATAATTCTGCAACATTTTGTTTCAATGCCTTACGTGCACATCTGCAGGTATGCTTCTTGATTATTGGCAGAATGTATAATTGCGCAAGCGTGGCTCATTTGACTGTGCCAACAGGAACAAAGGTTACTGCGACACCACACGTCTGTGATTTGCGGGTAGAACCCTAGACGCTGAGAGTTTAAAACAGCCAATCACTGACCATGAAGCAGAGCTGCACGTGTGCACATAAGGCATTGAAACAAATTGTTGCATAATTCTTTTCACCAAAAATCATGGGCTCTAGTTATGTGGCACGGTTGGCATGTTTACCTACGAATCACAGACGTACAGTTGTACCGCACCAGAATTAGCAGTGACCCTGTCAAATAGGGACTAACCAGTTACGAAATAAAAGCTTCAGAAATTAATCCATTACATTAACGCCTAGCAAAGAGTCAACGTTTCCCACGATTACTTACGATCATCATCCCCAGTGATCGTACTTTTGCAAATTTCGACTTGAAGCTCTCTGGAGTTGTGTACGGGAATTTTTCTTAATTTTCAATTCATATTTTTATGTCAATACAACTTTTCGAAGTTGTGTGTCGCTCTGAATCGGTGTAAATAAGGCATCATATGACAGTGCTTGTCAATGGTTGTTTTTGGGTAAGACACCAACAGAAAACGGTAAGAGAAATATAAAGAATAATTAAAACGTTCCCAGGAAAGCTTTCGTGTAGGAAATCTGCTTTACGTAAAGCTACATTCCTCGGGAGTGTGCTGAAATTTTGCGTACATGTCAGCAAATTCGTATAAAAATATGCAATTGGCAATACAAAAGGAATGCCTTTAATGGCCTGCTAGAAACTGGATACATCTTCAAAAATGGCATGTTGTAACCAACAATGAACTAATTGATTTTTAAACCCCCGCGGGACATTACAGGTCCGAGAAAGGGTTGCTACGTTCGAGAAATAACATAAAATAAAAGAGTCCAAAATCGAAGAAACTGTTGTATTTTGGTGGAGATAAATAAAGTATCCCCCAGTTGAGGCGTGCGTGTGACACCTACACCCACTAAGCCGTGACTGTCTTCCAGGTTGGAGACGATGAACGAACAGGAGGTGGCTTCGCGACAAAACTACCTGAGGAAATGTATTTAACCCCCGACGCAAAAAGTAGTGTTATAAGTTTAACGTGTGTATCTGTGTGTCTGTCTGTGACATCGTAGCTTCTAAACGGATAAACCGATTTTGATTGAGTTTTTTTTGTTTGAAATGTGACTTGATGGAGAGTGTTCTCAGTTGTATTTCAAGAAAATCTGTTCAGCCGTTTGAAGATCATCAGCACTTTTCTAGTTGTTTAAGAGATGTGAGCAACTTCTACTGGTTTGATCGATACGAAATTTAGCATCCTGTGACTTCAATGATATTACAATAACATGGTCACCTTCACCTGATGCTGCAACATCATCTGGAATCTGCAAGATAACCAACTCCTCGCAAACTTACAGTCGGTGGTTTTTTAAATTTAAGTTTTACTTGTTAATATTGAGAGTTCTTTTTTGTAGCTTTGGCCCTATATTGCCAATAGAGTCACAGCTGAAAGGTGTTAGTTGACACAAACAACAGCTGAATATGCACAAGTTTTTATTTTTCGTCAAAACCTAATTACGCAGGTCGATATTTCATTGGTGGCCGATTTCTGTGCATTTAAAATACTCTCTTCACTAATTAATTGTTCACTCGTGTAACAATATGGAAACTGCACTGGATCAGTCAGTGACTCGGCGGAAGCTGGCGGTAACCTGTTCATGCACCAAACGCATGAACGGTTTGTGCACAAACGGCTGACAGATTGTTTTGTTCCCTCCGATTTGCGAGCGTCCATGCGGCGTGACAGTGGAAGGCCTAGCGCTACCACAAACAAGAGCCACATAATAATTTAAATTATTATGTTCACACAGTGATTTAACTAAATGTACACGTGAAAAGTCTCAGAACTTTAACCCTGGGCACGAAATTTCTAAACGAATGTGTTTATGGAACCGTACGGAAAGAAAACTGAAATAAAACCAAATAATTTCTGTGATTTACGTCGTCAATCTATTTACACCACCGAATAACGTAATCGTCAGTTATGTGTAATACAGGTTTCAATATCAACAACGTAACTAATTTAACATAAGGTATTATTTAGATTAGTTACGTACGCATTTAATAAAACTCTTATCACTAAATTTAGGTACTGTTAAAAAATTTAAACTGTTGATTACTATCGTTCGGCTTAAAATATAAGGCCTATAATGTATCCTTGTAACATTTAGTTTGGTTTCTAAATAGATACAAAAGTCATACATACTAGTGTTTTGATTATTTGACTGATTTGCGATTAATTGTGTTTAATTTTCCTTATGCTGTACACTGTTGTGAAATTTTCCTGGTAAATAACATTTTCTTAATTTACTCTTAAAAAATATAATTAATGAATGAGTAAAATATTTTGCTGTAATTATCACATGCAGTTTTGTTTTAATCTTACGGACATGTTATGCCACATGCAACCACTTAAAATCAATATCAGAACATATAATGAAATTTTGTCGCTTACTTGCCATCTCTGCGAAGTCTCTTTATTTCCTTTAAAGTTCAATTGTTATAAAAAAATAAAAACATGCGTGTAGTTAAATCAGATTTAAGGTAAACACGAATAAAATCACCTAAGGTACATTTAATCTAAAGTGCAATATTTTTGCTGGACCACTTTCCTATAATATTGTAAAGATAACAAAAATTGTATGACGTAGTTTAAGTTTGATAAAAATTAAATTAATAAAAGTCTACAAGTTCAGGTTCCAACGGATAGCTAAAATCGTAACTGTCCTCTCCGGGTAAAACAGATATTAGGCAGTTAATTTGATGGCCCGATCTTAGTTCTGCACTAGGTAATCATGGGTAGATTGTCTTAGCGATTCTTTAATAAATTAGATCGAATATCTGTTAAGTTGTCCACGGTCTGCCGCCCTGACTTGCAACGCTTAATGCAACACTTCTAAGTCACTCGTGAGAAATAACACCGAACTAAACGGTCGTTTCCTCTCACGTAGCGGTTTTAAAGGGGAAAGTGAGATGCTAAATTTTATTTATCGATTTTCTGCAGTAACTTCAGTTTTAAGATATTTTTTGGTAAATGTGGCAATGTTGAGGCATGCAATATATTTGTGATGAATTTTGGAGATCATTTTATTGTTATTCTATATGTTTACTTTATATTGAACTTGTAATCATAATTGAAAGTTAATTTATAGTTATCTTGTAATGATTCTACATGACAAACTAATGAAATATTCCATTGTTATTTATGTCAAGAAGTTTGTAAAGAAAATATCCTATGCTTTGTTGAAGAGAAAATTTTGATAATACAACTTTAATAAATGTTAAGACTCGAAAACTGAAAATACAATAAAATTATCTCTCCTAAAGTGCCGAAACTCTTAGGCGTTGCGACGCTCGAACCTACATTCAGCGATAACAGACCTTCCCATCGTTCCCTACGACTTAGCAGCGCCTTTAAATTCGTCTCGACGAGTGAACGAGGGTCCACCCGTGTCTCGTCCTACTTTTCGTTTGTCTTTAATGCGTCTCGACGCTCGAACCGACGTTCGGCGACAAAACACCCCGGCCCCTCGTACCCCGAACCTTAACACCGTCTGTCTTAACCGTTACAAATTGAACCCTGTGTCGCTCTTGTTTGGCGCGAAAATCCTCTACGCTGGCCCTGCAGGCTGTACTTCATTGGGTCAATCAGGAGATTGGTCCTACGAAGTGACCTTCCTTGAACACAGTAGTTCTTCCCACTGCCGCATTTATTCCATATTAATTACAATATCAGTTTGCTACACTTGAGAATTATCCTGTAAGTGTTCACTTAAGATTCCCACATAGCTGGCGCATGAGTATTGTTGCTTCGTGTTAAGGGAAAGTTTTTCTGAGATATGCTGCTAAACGTGCGTTTGTTGTCTGCGTCTAAGAAAAGAAAACACATTTAAAACCACGCTTTTGTATTTTGGTATTTTAAATATCATGCTTAGAAACGTGTTTTTAGGGCACCTTAAAATGGTCAAAAACGGTTTTTTTCCATACTGCTGTCGCGGAAATTATACCAACCGGAATCGTAAAACGAAAATAGAAAAGCATGCCCGGACTTTACTGTGCACTTTCCACAAATAAAAAATGTGGGTCACCGCTTAAAGTCCTATAGGAAAAAGCCAACGGCCGAAACACAGCACGCCGTTTTCGCGCCCCGCACATAAAGGCGACGCGGTAGTTGACGCACGACCCAGTCTAGACCTTATCGTCTGGGGGTTTCCGTACCTAAGACACAGCGTCTAGCACCTGCTGTTTAGGGCTCTTAATTCTTAACTTACATTCTACTTAGTATTATCTTTTTAATTCCTATAGGCTGGCAACCCTCCCCTCCGACAGTTAGGGAGGTACATGAGTGGGAGTGGGTACGAGAATTCTCGGATGCTTGTCCAAGTGCACCTGCCATCTCCGCAGAGACAACATTTTTACATTTCTGCTTTTTTTCAATGTAAAATTCTGTACATTGATGCTGGTTTTATTAAATACGTTTCTTCGTCTTGGTGACGTGATGCGGAGGAGAACGAATGGTCGCATAAGAGGTTTAATTTTATATTTGAAAGTTATAGCAATTAATGTTTACTAGTGTTCATAAATTATGATGGCGATCATACGGCCCGTCACAAATTTTAGTCCGTTTATCAAAGCTAGGATATTTTCGAAAAGTGTACGGAGCAGCTGTTGTAGTTACTAAATGATTTGAAAAACAATTTTGTCCAATGCCTTTTTTTGTTTTCGTCATTAATGGTTGTATTCTTATATATCCTGCTAAATCCTGCAATGCTGTCTGAATTCCTTCTTTACCCATAGTCAGTTTACTGTTCAGTTTTCATGCTCATTACACCGTTGGTATTATTAAGCTAAATATTTTAGTATTGTGCAGTATATTACAGAAGATTTCACACGTTCTGTTTCAGTTCTTATGAAAAACCCAACTATTGAACGAGCTACAGAATCGTCCTATAGGGCGATCTTCAATCTTAAAGATCATTTAAAGGTAATCCACGGACTGCGTTAAATTTCTAATATTATTTTGCTTACTTATATACATCCAAAATGGTTATAGGTTATGCTCGAATGTCATGCATGTAAATAAAATAATTGAAAAGATTTTGTTCAACACACAGAGGCGATATTTTTAAGCATTTGTGAGGGTTGTTTTTAAGGTCTGTATGGAGCAGTGCCGGAATGAAATTGTGGGGGAAACGAGAAATCCCCCACGGAAACTCGCCTATCAACGGCGTCGTCCAGTATGAATCCCACAGCGAAAGTATAAAAAAGAATATAACAGAAATCTATCCAGAATGCAGAATGTCCCGGAATAACGCCTCAATATCTTCTTCAGGTTACAGAGTATGCAGTGTCGAGTAAAATTGTACTATACGTTTAGGATCGCAGTGGCGAGTTATGTCCAGATCTATGACCGACAGTTACCTTTTATTTATCATTTAAATCATAGACGACAGAGTGACTTAATAAAATAACCTGAGCTAACGTAGCTTAACCTAACCTAGCCCAACCTATCCTCACATAACCTAGCATAAATTGACCTAACTTAAGTTAAAATAACCCAAACGAAATTAAACTAACCTAACCTAATTATAGAGAAGCGAAACTAGCTGGGCAAACGCATTTAGGGTAGATGTATCTAGGTTAAACGTCTAACTGGATGTTTTGTATTGTAACATAAGTTTCACAGCAAAAAAAAAAAAATTCTTTATGCCAACGACGCGCTCCTGACGTAGCAACAAATAACACTTGGCAACGTCGACAAGCGTGTTTGGTTGGCCGAGCTGACATTCCGGTGGGCCACTCACTGTGCTGTATCAGTTACAGTTCGCGAATTCCCCCTACTGTTCGATATCCAGTCGGGTACACTTCCAGGACCTCGCATGTAGGACTAGTGTCGAATGATGCAATAGATCGTGCGGTGCCATTGGAAGCTGTGGTTTTCCCTGACCTTCAATTCAAGAGAAGCTTCAAAATCATCTCGGTCACCCTCATTCACTTGTTACCGCGCTATGGAGAGACATACGTACCACCGCTAGCAGACGGGCAATGGTCCACTACAGTGGTTCATCTAACTGCTATCACACTCATCAGGGTCAGGAGAACAAGCCGAGTAAGGGAGTGAAGGGGATAGATTAAAAAAAAACTGCTACTTCAAACGCAAATTGTGAACCTACCTCTGCGACCCAAAATTTAAGTATCATTTATCATTTTACTAGTATTTGTATCCCCCACAATGTGGCGAAAATATTAAACGTTATTCGGGTACTTCTGTGGACCATGTTTGCTTATAAAAAAATAGTGACTTTATTCTAGGCGAACGAACACAAATTTTCTGTCAGTGTCTCGAAAAGTTCTTTGCCGAAAGTCTGTTCATTAAAAATATGCTATACAGAAACATACATGTTTTGTTTTAGTGCGTTCTGGGAAGAACGGGTAGGATATTTTTATATCTGGATGGACATATTGGAATAGGGTACAAGCGAAATGCGCACTTACAGTCAGTAATCACCATCTTAAAGAGAAATACACGACTAAGCAATTGCGTCGGTTGAACAAATTTCTCTGTATACTCAAATTGCTAGCAAGTTAATGTATATATTTTTTCTACATTTAAAGCTGCAGTGACACTATTTACTAACAAATGTGTATGTGATAAGCAGAGAACAAGCAAAACATGCCGAAACAAAACTAAATATGTCACAGCGATACTATGCGTTATAAATATTAGATCATTAAAAAATGCCAAACATTTCAGTTGTGAATAATGCTGTTGACAAGACGTGAGTGGCATTAAATAAAATGAAAACGCTGCTGAAATCGCTTATGAAATTATACAACGTCAGTACTTAGTGCTGTGAGATTAATAACTTTCCGCAGTCTATCGCATCCCTCTAATACAGGATTATAAATTACATGTATACTAGGCCTATTAGTTGTGACGGTCTGGCAGTTCACTTATTTTATTCATTGCATACCATAGTAATTAAAAAATCTAATTTATAAACGATAATGATTTTAATTAAATTTCCTTGACAAACTGTACCTTATCTTTTCATGTGTATAACTCAGGTGTGATAGCTTACATAGTTAGTTACCATTGACTTTCCCCATGCCCTTAAATTGAAACAGTGAATTCAAAAACAATCCAAGTTCAGAAACAAAGATTCTTCAGGAGATGGAAGAAACCAAATAGTATAAGAACTACGGTGATAGCGGACCTCTGATGTAGCAGCAAAAGTGAAAGTGAGGTGCTATTCAGTATAATGAAACGAAGTTCATATGAAAACTTGTAGCAATAATACCATTTTGATAAATGTGTCTACTTGGGTAGTTTTTTAAATCACCGTTTCAATTTTCTAAACGAAGTTTAGATCAAATGATTAAATTAGACCGGAATTTATCTTTATTCTGAGATGCTTCATTGTGTGTCCTGACAATTTGCAGTTTTCGTCTCTTTTATTGCCACGTAAGCTCGCATTTATTTTTATTTTAAAAATATTAGCACTTATTTGGGTGCAGTGATTTTATTTAAAAATAACCAGAGATAGTTATACAGTTAATAAAAATAGAAACATGATTTCAATGCTTTCATCGTTGGCAACTACCTAAGTGTCATAATCACAATTTTGTTAAAATATTTTCATGTTGCGAAACCAGACTAGTAGCTCTACAATAATAATAAAAAAAAAACCAATAATATATGTTGTATCGGAGGTAAGAAAAATATGAATACCATTCACTCACCTTTTTGCATCTTGGGAATGCGCATCATTTGTTTCAATTTTTACTCCTGTAGTTTGTTGTGATAAGTTTGACTGCTGTTAGTATTTGCTGTGATCGTTAAACGACCAAAAAAATAAGTTCGTTTTGTGCCTTAAATACGGAACTAGTAAACCTACTACAATTACAAAACCTCTATTCAAAATTTTTTATTTATGTAAGGAAACGTTTCAAGAAATTACTATATACTGATAAAACGTAAGTAATAAGTTAATTGTTTCTATCCCAGTCATATTCTAAACGTGAGTCTGCTGTTTCCATGTCAGTAGAAGAAGATGAGAAATTGCTAACGAGAAGGGCGACGGAGCGGATGATATGTTTGTTGGATTTGTTCCGCGCACGGTACTCGGAGCGAAAAATTACAGCTCCATGTGTGGGAACCACCGGACTGGCGTAGGTGGTGGAGGGAGTAAGGGGGTGGTTGAAGGTGGTGCGCGGGGGTGGAGGGATGCGGCCCGAGGCGTCCCGACGCGGGCCGACGTCGGTCGAGCGGCAGCGCCCACCCCCGCCATGAGAGGGGTGAAGCTTCCTTCCACCCCCTCGTGGAGGTACGCCCTCGCCAGTTGGGATCGCGTCGTCTACACGGCGCCACGTCGTCTGCTCTCGTCGCCTGGCACGCACGCTACTCCGCGCAGCCCAACTCCCCTCCAACCTCCCACACTCCGTAGCGGCCTTCGGCACCGCGTCCACGGCCAGCAGGTAAGACTACTATAAATATATGCTGATCCCGTTAATTCATTTCTACTGTTTTTACGATAATGATTTTTTAAAGTAATTTTTTTATAAAACATAGTATACATAGTAATATAGTTAACGACATTTTTAAAGACAAAATACAGTATGGTTTCAGCCAATCGTTAAATTGAGAAAATTCTCGTTACCAACTAGGCAAATTTGTATAATTTTTCTTTATAAAAATAAGAGTACATAGTAATAACGATTATTAACTAAGCTGGGCAACAGTTTTCGATATCTGCTCTAGTTTAGGAATAAGAAAATAACTGTAGTGAAAGCAGCAGAAATGATGGATCTTGGCCTTAAAGCCACCGTGGCTAATATATTAGTTAAAAAAAAAACATATATATATAAATATATATATGTGTGTGTGAGTGTGTGTGTGTGTGTTTTGTGACATCATATGTTAAATTTTGAGTTCGTTACAATCTGTACACTTTTATTGCTACTTAGTCAACTTTGTTTTGTATTAAAATGTGACAAGAAACCATAAATCACCTGACGGGAAAAAAAGAAACTGGAGTTTTATAAGTGCTTATTTTATTCCGAAACACCTACATGCACTGTTCGCGTTAAAGCGGATGTTATTTTTGAAAACTGCCTTGTTTAGGATAATAATATATGTATACAACTTTAATGTGGTCTCCGGCGTCAAATTTTGAGTTCGGAACATTCTTAATACATTGATTGTTGTTGAGGACGTAAAGTTTATATTAAAACATGGCTGAAAGGGAAAAAAATTTATCAAAGGCTTCAAAAGTATTGACTTCTTCGCCAACCGCCTATATAATGTTGTTTCTTCCGTATACCTACGTTAGCAGGTCATACGTTACAAGAAACCCAAAATATAGATAAAATATTTTAAATCTACGAAAAAATTTTAACGCGTAAGTCGGCGACTCAGAGAAAATGCGAAAATTCATGTGTGATAATTATTACAACTTATTTTTCGAAGGGTTTACTTGCAAAAATGTTTCTTGAATATGATCTGCTCTCTGTATAAAAAAAAGTGCGTGTTTGAAACGCGTTCGGTATGATACAACTTGAAGAGTTTACTCGATAGGACTTTTGCTGGATCGTCATCGATGTAAAGAATATCGGGAGAGCAAGTATTCATATTTCTGCCACTTTTGGTGAAAATACCATATGCCGGCGCTGTGAATCATGCTGCACGAACATATTTCACTTGAAAATCCTGTGCATATTTACGGTAAATTGTATTTACACGGTAATATATTTGGATCGCACTTCAGTTTCCATAAATTCCGATTGTGGTTGTATATATGCTGTACTTTTTAATTTGCACAAGTTTGTTATTTTTTTCTCAGTTTAGTATCTACATGAAAGTTAATTAGTACTAAAGCTTATCTTCTAAGCACGGTGAAAAACTGCGTGTGTCATTATACATTCTACTGCACGTAGTTTGGAGATACGTAGCTTCGGTTAGATTTTTACAATGGAAAATCGATAATGTCTGTGACGAGTAATGATAACAATCTATTAAATATTTTCTTCTCTATGCATATGCACATGCAAAGTAAAAAAAAAAAGTTTTTATTGTTTAATGGGGCCCTTGCTCCTCTGTTGAAATATTTTTCTTAGCGGTGATGATAGCGTTATCTTTCTGGTAAACATAATATTTTAATGTGTTTTAAAATACTGAAATAATTGTGTGTGCTTGGTTTTTTCGATACGGAAATGTTGTAATTCCTTTTAACATTACTGAAAAATCCCTTACATAAGTTATTTGAAAAATTTCTGTGAACACTTGATAGCGTTTCATTTGTAAATATGTCATTGCAATGCCTAAAATGTCATACCAAAAACCAGAAAAAAAGTTTGCAGCATCAACGAAATGCTAGACTGGGCGATAGGTTTTAACTTCGATTGTTAACTTTTCACTGATTTTAAAATATTTTATATTGGCAGTTGTGCTACAATGAAGAGTTTTTACAAATAATGCAATTTGATCATACCATTACCCTATTTCACAGGAACATTTACAGGAAAATAAGTCCTCTTAAAATTGAAATACATATTTGACTCACAATATTTTTTACTTTTCGTTGTACAGTTACATATTTGCTCTAAGTATTAGTAATAATAAAGAAGAAATTAACAGCCTTTGCAAAATTATCAAAATTCTAACGATGGAGATTGAAACTACAGTTAGATATAAAATCAGATGTGTAAACCTGGTTTACTGTGAAATTGTTTAAACTTTCCAATTTTAAAAGGTTCTTAAACATAAAGACAAACTGCACTGTAAATCCAGAGTTTCTTAAACGGTTATCTATAAAGCAAATATACAAAAGCAACTAATCAGATTTTAATAGAAACTCTGTCGATCTTCTAAATATGCTAAAAACAGAAGGAAAATAATATATAACATAATTTTTATAAAATAATTCCTAGCCCCGTTATTTAGTATTAAGATCACTATCAGTACGTATATTATAGCTATTATTATTTTCTCTAATAACACTCTTATGACGATACGCATATTACAATATAGCGAAGTTCATTAGCTTTAATATGTGTGTACATAATGCAAGCGTTTATAAGTGGCCACTTATAAAAGATGAACTGTAAAATGATCAGGACCTACATAATAAAAGTCTCAAAATATACTTGCTGGCACACGAAAACAGTGAGCCCCCACTCAAGAACTTATCCATTCTACTGGCTTGGGTATTTCTGCATAATCTAATGTTTAATGTTAATAAACATTTTATCCTACTCTTATTAAAATATATTTTATATGACGGCCGCTGGGCTTCTTGTGGTAAAATTTTGCTAGCATGTTTTTTATGGTTGTGTGGTATTCATGTAGATTGTAAAAGGGAAACTTATTTTTTAATTACTTTACCAGAAGTCGGATATAAAATTGCGTAATGAGTGGATAACCTGAGAAGAGTTAAAGAAGAATTATTAAAAAGGGAAAGGAAATTGAAGACTGGCATTAAAACCCAAACAGAGATAATTTTCATTATAGTCACGGTTATAAAATTCAGTTGTTTTATATACATAACAACAGGATAAACTGCCTTTTTTATTTTCAAATTAAAATGAAGCAGTGTAAACAGACTTTATTGAATGGTTTCGTGTTGTAACAACAGAGATATTTTGTGAGTCAACAAGCAAAATTATTGCTGTCCGAATGTAATGTTTATTTTGGGGAATAAGATTGGATACTACTTGTTTTTGTTTTCGATATCTCCATGCGTTGACTGATTCACCAAAGTTTGTGAATAATCAGTGGTAACAACCGAGCCAGAACAACACAAAAGAATTATTGGAATTTCCATAGTATATTTTTTTACACAGCAGTGTTATGCAAAGTGAAAGTGTGTCGGACATGTATCCAGTATTTCTACGTAATTGTATTTTTGCTTTCCTCCGATTGTATTTTCAGATTGATAACTTTTCTCACTTTTATTTTGGCGTGGGTATATTGTTAAGCCACCCACAACTCGTTCGCGTAGCTATACTTGACAACGGTAAATATTTATGCGAGACCTATATACGTAAATTGTGAAACACAAAACGCCCTAAACGAATGCAAAAGTATGCAATGGAAGGGACGATATTTTGGAGAGGATAAAATATTTACATCTCTGGCTTTAAGTTTTCTCCTATTTGAATTCCCGATAGTAAAAAAACTTCACAGAAGTGTGCTCCAGAAGTTTGTAAAGACGAGCTAACAGATAAAATTTTTTAATAAGAGCAGGAGTCCAGCAGGTCATGGAATTTCAATTAACTTACTCGGTTGAAGGTTAAAGGTCACCTTTAAAACCGCCCTCAGGCGTACGAAATCGCCACTTTTCCGAAAAGTTATTCTCAAGTAATTTATTCTTTTTTTTTAACTTCAATGTTTCCTATAGCTATGCGTTGCAAGAGAAATACGAAAGGAAATTACTATGCCACGAAACGCATAAAAATTTGTGGATATTTTCTACACTTAATTTTTAACGTGCAACAACATTTTTTATGTATAATTACAGCAATTACTGATATTTAACTGTATGTTGTTGGTTTTGTATTAAACATATTTAGTAAGAAAAGCTGTATATGAGTTATTAAGTTGCGTAAATATAGCTATAAGCAAGATATACGATAAAAACAAAATAAATAAAAATTACGCCAATTTAATTAAATTAAGAAGTCTTGTGTTACTGAGAAAACGATCTCAATTAACGTCCGGGTAGAACTTTAGAAATAAAAACACGTATTAATTTACTCGGTAGAAGGATACAGGCTACGCTGCAGGTATTTATTGTATTCGTAAGGCTACGAAGATAATATTACGTGAACTCATTCAGCGGAATTCGAAACTATTTAAAGCAAAACACTTCCCCATAGAAATATGTATTTTCTTCACCAGACATAACATCTAACATTTAATGAAATAAAAAAAATTCAAAGGTTAGAATTAAAGCAGGTATATTTAATACATTTTCCCCTAAGAAAATTATTTTTTAAAAACATGTACTGTTCTGCATAAATTAATAATTTGTATTTATTCAGTGCAAATTATGTAAGTAGGCTATTAGGATATCAAGGTACATATATCACGAAGATATAGTACATATCTTATTGTATATTTTTGGAATCTCAACACAGAATCTGTGCATTGTAAGCTTACGCCATAACACACTAAAACGTAAGAATAATAACTACGAGTTTTCAAGTTATAATTCTTCCTGCTGTGATTGTTTTAAATTTCTTTTTGTGGTACAATTAGTGTTTTGTCAGTTATTGACACATGAACAGCTTATCGTTTTGACCCTTTTGAATTTGTTTACAGCGAAAACCGTAACAACAGTGATCTGGAATTTCTAAATATATAGATGTTATAACATTACACGCCGTACAGAAACAAACATGGATACAGAAACATCAAAAGGCCAGATCAACAGTACAATTAAATATCGGTACAAGTTGGGGCTACGTACGCTGAGGGATGCAGGTCTTTGATAAATTAAAATAATTATAGCTAACATTATTTATTTACATTTATCTACACCAAAAATATATATGTGTCACTGATGATTAAAAATGACTACTGTTTACATAAAGGTTATACAACCTAAATGAAAAAAATCGCAGTGCTATGTACAAGTTCTCTGTTCTTGAAACGTCTCTCTGACGACTCACAAATGGTGGACTCAATGTTCTAGCTGGAACACCGATGTTCCTCTTGAGACCCCGAAACTCTTTATTGGAACTTCTCGTTGGTGCAAACAATCTCTCTGAACACTCTTGAATTCTTTCCGCGACCATTCATTATCGCCACAACTCACACCGGACACCTGCCGGCAAAAACTCACTTGTCTCTGCCGGCTAGTGATGGGCAAAATCGATTTTAAGTATTCGTATATTTGAATTGTTGTGCCAAAATCGATTAATCGATTTTGTACTGATCATTTGAACTATTCGTTCGCTTAGTTCGGTTTTTATACTAATGTGAATTTTATAGCAATTCGAGAAGTATAACGAACGTCCACTTAGAAGTGAAGGTTTCATTCAGTTGTGGCGTGGGAATAAGAATGATAAGGTACTCGCATGCCGACGTAAATAACATTATTATATTTTTATCATGTCTATATTGCGTTTAATTTAGCTGTGAAACATGCTACCTGCGTTAAGTTAACCTATCACAAAATTCAACATGAACACCGCACAGTGCTAAATGACTTTTACTCGCGCACGGTGAAACTGATACGTTACTCGTATCCCACACATTAGACTAATGTACTGCATAAGCTAAAAGTAAACACATCGGTGGTCATTCATGTAACTAATTTTGTCATATTTAATAAGAAGGTCTAATAATGTAGTAATGTAATTATGTAATTGCTGATCTTATAGCTGTACACACCGTCCATCTGAACTCATCTTGCTTGACTGCTGGTAGCTTATATGTAGCACTTTCTACAGAAGAAACTATATCGGGAACAGGTATTTGACGAGTAGCAATGCTAAAGTTAAGACCTTTCTGTAAACCGAAATTTTCGGAATCTGTAAGTGTTTTGCTAGAATCATTTATGACTGTATTAGGAAGTTTGATAGTCGGTTTGTCTTTTTTTGAGACAACAGTTGCTAAGAGTTTGGCAAATTATTTTCCCTTTTGCTTTTTTTTGCAAACAGATGACTTTTTTGCGAAAAGGTTTGAAATGGACTTTTAAATTTGGTTGAAATCTTTGGCACTAAGAACCGATTCAAGTTCAAGGTGAATGGCAGATATTTCACTATTCAGCTCAGCTTTTCGATGGTGGAGGAAAGCAATTCTGTCGTTCATAAGGCTATGGCTAGCCTTTAGGGATATTTTTTTAGCTTGTTTGCTGTTTGCCTCTCATCGGCCGAGAGGCCAATCACACAAGACTTGCTACTATTGGCCGAGCAACTTTGAGACCATCCAGGCTATATAAGCCCCAATTTTCTAGTGAACTTCATTCGCATCTTGGTGTTCCGACCAGCTGTGTCTCAGTCTGAAGACCGGGATGGATCTCAATCCCCGAAACGTTGCATTTTTTCGTTGATTTTAACTTGTGTTGCCTCTTGTGTTATTTTATTTGTTGTACACTGTCCACTATTTGTGTATTTTTTCCCCGTCTTTTCTCGTATTTGGAATCTGGTTTCTTCTTTGTGTCTGTATTTTGTGTTTGGGTGTTATCACACTCTTGACTGAATTAAATCTTTCAAATTCTTGCTGAAATATATATAATATATATTATATATATAAATTGACGAAGTTCCTCTGGAACTGTTTTTTCTTACGTTTTCTGTGTTTTTTGTGTGTTTTTTATATTTTGTCACTATGTCTTTCAATGCAAGTTTGGTCAACAAAACATGAGCAATGGCGTATGTCTACAAACCAATACATTCCAATGTAACTACACTTGATAACTCTTCGACACAGCAAATGCAGCTTTGCGGATCGTTGTTTACTTGGAGGGACCCACCCACATGGAGCGGATACGTGCGCTGGTGGATAAGAAACACATGCGTAATAAGAGCGACATTGACGTGCGTATCTAGCGTCCAAATGCTCTTATGTGCAAGGCTCTGAACTGACGCACAATGTTTCCGTCGCACCGCTGATATCACGGGACTTGAGTTGATCTTACACTTTCATTGCTGTAAAATATGCAACAGTGTTCATTGCAGAACATTAGGGTTTGATTAAGTTGACCTGGGTACTCGATTTAAGAAACGAATTTATGCTTAATGCGTTTTTAGCTATGATAAGAGATGGTGGTATATCCCGAAAATCTTTTGTACCAACATAACCTTGAAAACGCTGTAGTTTCTTGCAACAATAATGCTTTGGTGATATACTTCTGACACAACGTAGCTGTCTGCAGACCAATAACAGGCATCAAATATTTCAATATCGGGATCCTTATTGGCTCATTCAAATATGGTAACAGTAAGCCAGTATCTTCTGGTAAGCAAAACGTGTGTTGGAATCTAGCAAACAGTCAAGTTTCCCCGATATAAACCATCATCTCTAGCTACGATTAAGGGTCCATAAACAACGAGGATTTAATGAACGGAACGCCTGGTAAATGCTAGAGAAATATTTTGTGATATTTTCTTTTTCGTGTAACTGCGCATTGTAAATATACATGAGAGATATCAACATACCGACGAACTTCATGATGTGATTCATTTGTGAAAAATTGACATTGTTATGCTTACAAACAAAATATTTATGAATATATGAACCTTTGAATATTGAAGTTTCGAAATTCTAGTTAATTACGATCCTCCGAACTTTAATTTTTTTCCGTCTCAAGGACTCCAATCAAAGAGAAACCTTTTAATCATACATCTTATTATAACCAGTATAACTGGGGAGTTTTAAGTCTTATTTCATACAACTTTCTTACCAACCCAAATATAAACGTTCTGAATAGTACTGTATGGAGTTTTCTTGCGGGTTGTTTAGTAAATTATTTGTTTAAAATTGTGTCGTATGTTAGTTCATGTACTAATTATATTACAAAGAGTAATGTGTATCATGTTTATAAAAATCTCAGTTTTAAGTCCGTGAATCTTTCTTATTATGTGTACACAAACATTGCGCCATTCATTTTTATCTTAATTTTTCACAACGAGTAATCTCACGCAGTTTATGGATGCAGTTTTCGTAAATGAAGTAGTTTCGCAGGAAAACGTTAATTTCTGACCCATAATGATTTCGTTTAACAGTCGGCAGACGGACCTCTTAAAATGTGCAAACGAGTTTTTTTTTTACGATATCAAATTTACAGGTTGCTAATCAACTGCTGACTTACTTATGCTTGGTCTCGGACTGGAGACGTTGATATAAGTAGTTCGTTATAAAGAGAGCACATTTGACGATTACCTTGTCTAGAATAATAGTTTGAAATATTATTAATTGTGACATTAGACGTTAACTTTAGTACAGTATAATCTATAAACGTTATTAGTTAGTGTATTTGTTTTTATTAAAACGTGACAGGAAACTATAAATTAACTGAAAGGGACAGAGTAACAATGGTCTCAAAATTGCTCACTTTACCGTGAACCGTGTATAACTTTTCACGAGGAGATCCAGAAAACCCTCTAAAACTATGAAGTCTCATGCGACAGAGTGTGATTGAACACTACAGCAATGTCTTGGGGATTTGTTACAAGTTGAGCAGTGTTGCTCGTTGTTTGCATTGTAGCTGGGCGAGTGCCGCGGTAGAGCAAAGTTGTGCCGAGCCCTCAGCGAGCAGCGCTAACACTGTACAACAACCAACTGTGCAGTGAGCCGAACTGCCGCTTGTGTACTTAACTCGGTCCGCACGTGCCAGGAATGTGCCTGGCCTTAGCTCGCGGGACGTCATTCGCCCCGGTGCGAGGAGAACAATTTGCCGGGACAAGATAAGACTTAACCAGCAAGACACGAGTTGCCCTTTCAGGATTCGCGCAGCCGATTTGCACACGCCACTAGGAAAATTAAGTTTTAACACTCCTTTGTGTCGAAATATTTACTAAACGTCACGCCCAGTAGTTTTACAATTATTAAAATATTTTTTAAACAAAACATACTTTTATATCCAAGAATACCTACACTCTTTTGTCACAAGTATATATAAAAATTTGTAAGTTATTTTTGGTAGTTTTTCAGATTTTTGCACCAAAAATATATTACCAATTTTGTTATGAAAATAAGCCAAGATCAAGCAAAATATTTTTTTTGTGCGAACGAACGATACATTATTTATAGAGATGATGGTTATCGCGGGAAAACTAGACTATTTGCTAGGCTTCAACATACGTTCAGCTTATCAAAAGATTACTGGCTTTTCCTTGTACGTGGAGCTACTGCCCTATTTGACTAAGCCAATAAGAATGCCGCTACTTTAATATTTGATGCATGTTATTGGTCTGTAGACAGCTACGTTGTGTCAGTGTTTTCAAGGCTATGTTGACACAAAACATTTTCGCGATATACCATCATCTCTAATTATTTATTTTGCTAAACCCCCGAAATATAATTGTGCGTCGTATGGCTGGTCTCTGCCTTGAATTTTCAAGAATATTTTGTCAAAAAAAAGTTTTGAGTTTTTTGTACCAATGTGAAAATAAACGACCTAGTATGGCGTTATATGATAATCAGTATGGGGGAAGAAATATGCAACAGTCACTGCGGATCAGAAACCTTTACATACACAAGGAAATAAAAAACTCAAGAGTTCAATGACCAACATGCTAGAATCCAATGTCCTATGCATACTCAAGCCCAGTATATTCGTTCAAAGTCTTCTGTTCCAGCGAGTAGTAGCAAACGGACAAATGATTAGAGACAGGGAAATTTCACGGGTTCACCGACCTGTAGGCTAGCCTGCAAGAATATATGTAAACTGAAGCAGACAGCAGATGCTCATTATCTGTTCTATGTTAATGTGACATAGGTCTGAATTAGGTACATTTCCATTATTGGCTCAGAAACCAGGAGGTGTCACATAAGTGAAAGACCAATTGCGAAAGCGACACAAACTTACAATTGATGGAATTCTAGCTTGTTCACAAATGAAAATGCGAATTTTTCAGGTCTCTATAAATGACTGGAGCTAGAGTATACACATGACAGTGGATTGTTACATGCTGGTTATTTAACCCGCGAAATATTCCTTTCCTTAGAGGGACTCCCGAATTACGGCAAAAAATTTCATGACTGGTGTATTTCAAAGTACTTTACCTGACGTCTACTTCAACGGCCACAGCTATTATGAAACTCAGATAGTACGCCTTCAAATTACAAACGTTTTTAACCTTTCAAAGACCCGAGACCATTTAGCAAAGGAGAGATTTCGAAATACATGTAAGTTACTTTAATTTTAATTTGCACGGAATTTGCGTATCGCAAAATTCGGTTGTCCCTACTAACACACTGCACAGCCCACTAAAAATAATTGTTTTACCCCATTTTAATAACATATTTAATTATGGCTGGCATACTGCGAAACTTGAGGTGTTACCATTTCCCTTACCCATTAAGGCGACCGTCTAACCACGCCGCGAAACACAGCTTGAAGCTTCAGCTGAAATCTTTTAATTCTAATACCACTCGCTCAATTTGCGCAAGTTACTGCCAATATAGAATACTATCTAAGGAACGCTACACGTGTGTAGTTCTATTCGAGTTTCTCAGTTTGTATCAAAATATCTTCGATGAGGAGAATAGGCTTAACACCTGGTTACGCGATGATTTATTGGCAAGATCATATCGGTGCGAATATTTACACACGTGTGCTCACATTGTCTTTAATATTACAGGGCTATATATTATATGGATGTCTCACAGACGCATGTTTTCCACAGTACGACGATATGTCAGTTAAGAGTCTTGCACCAAGAGGCTTACATGAGCATGTCAAGTTCACCCTTAGTGTTTATGGGTAACTGTCACAGGAACTATCTCAAGCCAGGCGGCCCCTTTAACATAATGTAATCAGTTTTCAGTTGCAGGGTTACCCATCGTTATTATGATCACCACTTTGGAAATAGCAACCTTAGCCATAGTTATACGCTTTTCCGTTCTTCTTGTATTGTATTTATGACTATGATTTTTTAACCTTGTAGTTAGTGACGATGTTTGCTCGACAGTCAGTAGGAGCAGAGTTGGTTATTTTCGGAGAACTGACTGGCGGACAACCTACACTTCCATGGTGCTGTTTGTTATCGCAATGACGTATGAATCCTAAAGCTCAGACCTTGGTAATAATAGCTGTCTTGTAAACACTTGCTCATGCGTCGAGTGAGAAACCGGCACGCTATGGCATTGAAGTCTACTTCTGAAATAGCCCCATTCAACAATTTAAAAAGTTTACGAAGTTGTGAAAACAATGAAAAATCCGAGCAGTAATTAATATTTTATCAATACAGCAACGTCTATGTTTCTGGTGTTACGTCCATGGGTGTTTACGAAAAGTAACCTACCAAAGTAAAGAGAAGAGAATATTTCCTGGCGCATGAATGATAATGTAGCATGTCAGGTATATTTTATTTACGCGACACTTCTAAACATGATCCCAATATGTTTATTTATAAAAAAAACCCACACTTCAAATTGTGACTCTCAATATTTAATTAAAAATGTTTTTGAGGAATATCAAAATGGTAAAAACGGCTTTTCCAGGCTGTAATATAATACATACACAGCACCTATGAACGTAAAACAGATAGATGCATTCGTTTGTATTTACGCCGTACCTTCCACAATTGCATTTTGGTGTAACCATTTGAAGTCCCATAAAAAAAAGGGAGATACAAAAACCCTGCGTGCCAAATTAGTTCATAAAGGCACCGTCCATTTTTCTTGACGTCCGTATCAGTGTCATCCATGTCGCTTACTCGTAACATAGTTTGCTTGGTCATGTGACCAGATGTGCTTAGCCAGGATGTTATCGAACGCCAGCAAGAAGTTCACAGTTTTGGAATGATGGGAATTAATAAGTCCAAACTTTAATGAACCTGAAATACAGTTCACTAAATGGGATGGCGGTAGCAGACTCCTTATACGCATGATTGTAAGTCAGAAGGTTAACTAAAAAGGAGAAATGATCACATAAAATGTATTACTGCACTACTGTATACTACATTTATATTAACCTAAAGATCAGGAAAAAAAATAATAACCCTCCAAATCCAGTAAATCAGCTATTCTCTTAAAAATATTCACAAAATTGGTTTCGTATCTCTTTGTTCGAAATTTTGAACGCCGTGCATACAGTTTCACTGCACCGTGCTTTGGTATTGCCTAATTTTTAAAAATATATTTCTGTTGTTTAAATGTGTGTGTAGTCTGCAAACGTTAACAACAACGTTAACAAACGTTAGCTGTCTGATGAAGAGCTAGTTCGGAGTTAACTTGAATTGTCGCTTGAATCAACTTTACTTGAATCTCTAACTAAACGACCCGAGTAAAAACACAGACACAGCAAAGAAAACAGGCGAAAATTTGTGACGTCATCGAAGGAAGCCTGCTAATATTTGTTTGTGTTTTTGTTGTGTTCACATTCATTCGTGTCTCTTATCGTTTTTGTTGTCATCGTTGTTATCGCCCATATTTGTCTCCATTTTTATATATCTAATTTGTTGTTTTTTATTGTTACTTTTTTTGCGTCGTCTTCTTTGATAAAACGACTGTATTCCGTTCCGGAAATAAATTTGTGCTGTTGAATTTATATATATATATATATATATATATATATATATATATATATATATATATATATATATATATATGTTTTGTTTTCGTGGGATCTTTATACGACTGTATGCCTTTAAGGAATTGTATGTTTATTTAATGTTTGTTGACGTGCGCTAATACTGGCTATTTTTCTGTATGGGGTCTTTCTGCAAAATGGCTACATTATTTCTCAGCACTGAATGTCCGTAAAATCGGTTCAGTTTAAAATACAGGATGCGTTCAAAATAATTTTGACTTCTTTGTTGTCACCGCAGAAATAAACAACAGATTTTTACACGCACACCAACCCAATAAACGTATATCACTTCATACAATCAGCATACGTTGTTCGTTTTCGAAGAAGTGCAGTCTCAATCGAAGACCGGCATCACAACACACGAGGTAAATTCTAGTGAAGTTCGTTTATATTCACCCGCTCGCATTTTGAAACGAATAAAACTTGTTAGGTTTTCGTGGAAATGACGTAAATAACGCAGCACTATAGTAAATTCTGGAGTTCTATTCGGACAAACAACTGATTCCAGGAAAACGGGTTGCATAGATCATTACAACACTCAGTGATATTCAAATGATGACATTTGAGTATGTTGAAGAAGATATTTTGTTAACATGTTCCTGCAAAAAATATCCATTTTATTTTTCTGCATTTTTTTTACACGACAGGACAGGCATCGTAAGTCGATGAATTTATTGTGAGCTATTTAGGGCTTCGATTATCCTATACATCGGATGGTTCCTAACTGTAGGGATTAACTTTATGCGGAGAATTTTACTGGATCAAGGTAGAAAGTCAATATGAACCCGAAAAAAAAGCCCTTGCTTTGAGAGTGAAGTCGGCAATATTCACTTTAACCTCAAAGGAAACCACTTACATGGACTAACTAGGGTTTATTCTTAGCTCTTCGTTGCGTACTTTTAATTCCGAAATAGGAATGTTTTCGGTATGTAATTGTTTCCGTTATAAATCCTACCGACTTTATTCCTATTTCGAAATTATTTGTACGTTTGTTGACTGCAGCCAATTTTTTGTCTTCCTTAGTTTGTTTCTTCGTTTCTGTGTTGCTCATTTTCTCATGCGTAGTTCTTTTATGTTTTCTGCGTCTCAGCCGCTTCTGCTAACAATGAAGTATGTATACACAATCATTTCTATAATAATTCAAAGATCCGTTCTGACACATTACAAACAACTGTTCAATATTCGTAAATAAGAACAGTTTGTGTTTTCATGCACCTACCGCCTACCAGATCATTAACAATAAAACTAACGAAATATGTACTTTATGCCAAGGAATGGGCACAAATTTCGAATTGCAGTAAAATATGTTTTCATATTTAGCGTTTAGATAAAATATATATAATCTATAAATGTGTATATACATATATATATATATATATATATATATATATATATATATATATTTCAGCTCCGTGGTACGTAACCTACGTAATTTTAGAACTTCTGAAATGTGTATGTAGTACGTTTCTTTTTTGTTACGTCAATCAGCTTAAATATTAATCACATTTAATATACTTTCGCTTGCGGTAAGTATGCATTTACTCCCGTAATAATTCTGATAAGAATATGATGTCATTCTTTACAATTGCAGTATTTCTTGCTGATTACTGAAGCAGAATGTTTGTAAGTCTTACTACTGTATTTGTTACAGTTTAAAGATTTTTTGACAAGCTTGTACTGATTTCTTTCAGTGGCATTTTAAAACCACTCGTTTAATTTCTTTGTCGATGTAGAAGACTATATTTCAATTATTAGAGTATGTTCTTAAATTATAAAACTTACTGTAGGGTGGTAAAATAGTACGTCAGATTTATAACTGCTTGTTTTTACTATACAAGTGTTTTTTTGGGAGAAGAAGGGTTGGGTTTTCTATTTTTCTCATATTTCTCCAGTATTTACTAAGATTTATGGTGAAGTAAAAAAAATATAAAACCACTACGCTAGTTCCTTGTAAGTTGTGTGCGGAACTGATTTATACACTAACGTACAGTGCTAGCGCGTGTTGGTTTTGTAGTTAATGGCTGACTCAGAATTCAGAGTTTAGTGACTACTTGATGAACCGGAGGGTGGTGGGGAAGAGAAGAGTGGTTAGAGTAACTGAGAAATGTTCCAGAGCACGTACATTTACCTGTTTATCATTATTTTATTGTCAAGCCACTTATTTTAACCCTTTAACGGTATGCAACGTGTCGGCCATAGTATACAGCATATGGCCCTTGATGTACCAAATAACCTGTATATTAGAACACTAGTTGATTTGATGACTTATAAACATATCTCAAAAGAAAATAATAAGCATATATTACCGAAATATTACCTCCCAACAATTTCTTCAAAGGCACAAAATTATTTCTGAATAAATTTGTAATACTTTAAATTCGATAAATGAATAATTATTTTCGTTCAGGAAAATTATACAGTAGAAAAAGACAAGAATCATAATTGAATATAAATTTTTATAACTGTAGTGATCAGGAATGATTGTAGTATACGTGAAACATGCATACCAATAAATAAAATTCCAGTATTCATAGGCGAATAATTGGAGCCGAAAGTGTTAGTCGACGGACATAAATGTACACCCGCCCTTCTGCTTGCCGGTAGCAGCTCTGGTAGTCGACCAGGACAAGAAAAGTAAGGAATGAAGGGTAGCTAAGAAGGTAGAAGTCCCGGCGTACTTCTATTGATAAAAAAGGTTTGTTTTCGTAACACTAATCAAGACACGTTTCTTAATATAGAAGTCTTGAGCGCTGGTGAGGTTATGAGAGGTGAGATAGGGGCAGCGTGGGAATGCAAGATCAGAAGAAACGGGAAAAGATCGAGAGTACCCGCTGAAGTTTTGCAACGTCCGATGTGTATCCCACATACGCCAATCGGCAACGACCGAGCCTGGAATCGAACATGAATCGTAGAGGTGCGAGTTGAGGGGTCTAGCAACTTCACTCAAGTGGTCCCGTAGGCTACGAGGTGAATAAAAACTATTTCAACTTGAATAAAGGACTACTGAATAAAAGCTGTGTCATTAACGGCGATATGTGCGATCGCCGTTGTCTCGGGTCAGCATTAAATTGGTACATAATAATTTGGTGTGTTTCATTTAGGAGAAAACCGTTGTGGACACGTCCAAGCGGATATACGAGAGCTATGCGTGGAGTGAAAAGTTTTTAGAAAGCTCCTAACAACATTTAGCCAGAGTTATCCGTGATGGCGAGAGTTATCAGTGGATGTGAGGGCTATCCGCGAAGGCGGGAGCTATTCGTTATATAGGTGGAAGGTGGTATATATTAGTGAAAGTAGGAGTTCTGTCCGTGAAGGCGGAAGCTATCTGCGAAAGCGAGAGCTAACCGTGAAAGCGGGAGCTATCCGTGAAGGTGAGAGCTATCGATGAACGCGGGAGCTATCGGTGAATGCAAGAGCTATCCGAGAAGGCGAGAGCTATTGGTGAAAGCTGGAGCTATTGGAGAACGCAGGAGCTATCCGAGAAGGCGAGAGCTATTGGTGAAAGCTGGAGCT
>PNEQ01119019.1:47916-116245 GCA_003012365.1 Medauroidea extradentata
AAAAAAAAAAAAAAAAAAAAAAAAAAAAAAAAAAAAAAAAAAAAAAAAAAAAAAAAAAACCGCGCTTAAAATGTGTTGCGGCGAGTTGCGACTATTATTTTTTTTGACGCAACTACTTATGTTTGTATAGTTACGAAATTAACATAAACATCAAACAATGTCGTTATAGTTTCAAACATTCTGCACGTTTATTTTTTATTATTTCGGGAACCTCAAATGTAAAAAAATTGCTTTTTTTATACTGCCATATCTTGAAATAATATCAACCGTATTCGAAACAACACAACTATAGAAACAAGCGTTAGACTTTGAACTATGCTGGCCATAGATAAAATAATGTGGCCAACGCTTCAGTCCCATTGGGAAAAGGATAATAGAAAAGCACTTCACGCCAGGTGAGTGGCTTGCGCGGAAAGGTGATAATGCATTACATACGTCTGTAAACGGCAACCTTACCGCTTCTACCTCATGCAAACAAACGCAGTCTATCTAGGAAGCTCCTTAAGAGTGGCTGTAATAGAAATTATGGGTGTGTCCTATCGAGTACGATTATACAAGGTACTACATCACCAAGCCACATGTGTAAATGAAACGCGTGGTTTATAATCCGCTGCCACAATAGATATTTTCTTGATAATTAAGGTGAGGTAACAACAAATATTATGAATTACTTCAACCTAAATGTTGGTAAATCATGAAAATAAAATAACTGCGGAATTATAAACATGTGTGAATATACTCCGCAAGAAAGACATCGTAGATTACTAAATTCTGTTATGGGATGTTAAAGGCATTCAAGTGGGGAAGAAATGTAATTTTATATTTTTATAAAATAGGGTTAGTTTTGTAGACATTACTTGAGTACATTTACCTCTTGCAAAAAATATTAGCACAGCCAGTTTTCCCACAATGTAACTTCAAAATTAAAAAATTTGCGTTTTTTACTTCAAACATAAACCCTTTATTATATATTTTTTAATTAAAAAAATTGCTAAAATTACTAAAAATTAGCAAATTTTTGAAATATTTAAAAATTCAAACATTTTTGTAATAGGTTCTTGTATGCTTCAAGCTGTAGACAGCGACATTTAATTTTTATGTGTTTTTTTTATTTCGTAATGTTTACGGGTTTTCAAGCTTTGTATGAAGTACAAATATGCAAATTTAGGTTTTGAAATGCCGTAATGGGAAAACTGGCTGAGCTAATTATTTTTTTTCAAAGAGGATAATGTTCTCCCAAGTAACGTCTACGAATGTAACCTTATTTCATACGTATATAAAATTGTAATTTCCCCCCTCTTGAATACCCTTAACCGGATATTAATCGAAGGTCTTCAAAATATATCCCAAGCTAGAAACAAAATTGTAAGCTATTAATAATTTATAAATGAAAGTTTTTAAAAAATTGTTTAGCTTTCCTGCCTTAAGAATGAGTTATTCTTATTGTTAATGTAGTTCAAAACGTAATGTAACGTTCGTTGTTCAGATGCGTCATTTCAAGTTTTTCTGGGGGAGGGGAGGGGGGCAAGATTTTTTTTTCGGTGACAGTGACCTTGTTGCATCTTTTTTATTAATTAAGCATGTATAAATTAGACACTTTAATAATAAAACTTCAGTTTTACATGCTTAAGTTCGCATTATTTAAATGACAAAATACAAAATTCCATATCCCCCCCCCCTAAATGACGGCCCTGTCGTTCTTCAAACTGCTACCGTCAACGAAGAGTTGTAGTTAAAATTAATTATCACTACCCAACAATGCTGAATTATACTTCAGGTCTGCCGTAGCAGTGTAGGAGAACGTTACTGTGAATACAGTCTGCTTGGTAATCCAGAATGACAAAGTAAAAGCCCTTGTCTCTCCATAATTCACCTGTTTATGCGTGGAAAACAAAGCTGCAGAATATTGTGTCACGTGTCCTATTCAAGCGACATCAACATGATGTCTTTTGATCTTTAGACGGACTGGAGGCCTGCTATTCATTGTTCTGTTTCCTGTGACACGTAGACAAGTTCATACAAAATTGGTACAGCATCTTGATTAGACAGAACATTTTCGTTTTTGACATTTCTCTTTTACATGTTCGAAAAATTTTTCCGAAAAAATGTATGTAAACGGGAGAAGGGAATAATTTATCTTGAAAAACAGTAACATGGTTTATTTCACGAGATGCTCACCTGTCTCGTACTTCTAAATTATATTATGTTTTAATAAATGTTAAATAATTTTAAAATGCTAAACGTACACAAAACAATCAGTTACTATTTCTGTGTACAAGAGTACAATAGGATTCCTCTCGCTATCATTTATTTCGTATTCCTGATATATTAGTTTTTTTCCTTCCTTAATATTTTGCGGTGAAAGATGCAAATGCAGATTTATTATCTTAAACACTCGATGTGCCCAGCACAGTGTTCTACGTGTAAGTCAACATATAGTTTTTATTACGATCTCACTGCGTAAGCCAGGATAAAACCATTCACTTTCACTTTATGTTTTAAAATAAATTGAGTGTGTTACGGAATCACGTAAAATAAATAAACTAATATACTCAACATTACAAACAATCCATTTTCCTTCGTATGTACGCTTTAAATGGCATCGTATCCAAAAGAAATAAATGGAAAGTAAGTTCCTACTAATTGGATTAAAAATGGGTAAGTTGGAAACGGTATTTAACATACCCGCGTTCTCCTGTTAAAATCTAGGCCTTCAATGTGTGCTGAAATCCCTCCAAGATTCTCGTTATAGATAGCCATTTTTATTTAATTATTCTTATACTGGATTTATACACTATTATGATTTTTAGTAACTAACGTTATTTTTTGTAGCTTTGGTCTTATATTGTCACATCTGAATGGTGTAATTTGACACAATCAACAGCAAAATATGCACAAAATTTTTTTCGTCAAAACCTATTTAAATAAGTCGATATTTTATTTGTGTACTTAAAATAATCTATTCAATATTTAAAATTTTCTTTTAGAATTATGGTAATGTCTTCTTTAAACTTAACGACATGAAACAAACATGGTTGACTTGTCAGTCCACGCAGTAAAGTGTAGGTCAACTTTGCAAATCTCAGTGGTTTGAGTACGGCATATTTACAGACGTCACATTATTTATGCTTACACCAGCCATACGAACGTGCTCATATGGAAGGCGCCTTTTTCATGTGTGTAACGTGATGTTCATTTGATCAATGTAAGGCTTAGTGGCTGAGTCTTACGATTTATTTATGCTTTGAATTTAAAGCAGCAAAGTGTAAAAAAAAAAAAAAAAACTAACCAGAACTGTAGTTGAGTGTACCAAAATCAGCTCAAGTGAAGTCAAATTTACTCATTAACCTATACAAATTTATGTAAAAGAAATCATTGCTCATAAGTAGAGTCTCGATTATGCCGAGAAATATAGATTTATTTTTACATAAATTGTTTTTGTTGTCTTATTGGACATCAGCAGCTCTGATTCATTGTCAGTAGAGCCACGATTTTATTGTGAAAAGATTTTTTTAACATTTGGTTTCAATGCGTCATGTGCACGTCTACAGGTCTGCTACATCACCCGTAATTGGATAATTTTACTCTCACTTGCCTTGTCAAATTACAGACCAAAGGAGTCACAATAATCGTATTCTGATTGATGCAGTCAAATGAGAAACGTGTCTGAACAAAGACGCGCTGCCAATAACCATGAATCAAAGCTGCCGATGTGCACGAGAGACACTGAAACAAAGTGGGGCAAAAATCTTTTCGCGACAAAATCGTGGCCCTGATTGTCAGTGAGATTCTACTGGAAAATCACAGACGTATGGTGTTACAATAATCATATTCTGACTGGTGCAATCAAATGCGATTGAGCAATTGCCATGAAGCAGAGCTGCCGATGTGCACGTAAGACATCGAATCAAAATGGAACAAAAATCTTCTCGCGACCAACTCGTGGCTTTGCTCATAAGAAGAGATGATCGTATATTGCAAACTTCTTTGTGCCAACTCACCCTTAAAAACACTGTTCTTCCTTCCAACATATTTTATTCGGTGATATATTCCTGACACAACGTAGCTGTCTACAGATTAATAACTAGAGGCACGACTATTTCGCGTATTTTTTCTAGGTCAGGTTGAATGCCAATAATTAGGGACCCCTGTTTTTCGCGAAAAGAATTTTGCCTCACTTTGTTTCGTTGCCTTACGTGCACTTATGCAGTTATGCTTCGTGGTCAGTAATTGGGTAGTTTAACTCTCACGAGCCTTGAGATTCTACCGGCAAATCACAGACGTGTGTTGTTGAAGGAACGTTATTGTAATTGGTTCAGTCAAGCTCTTCACATAGACACGCTGTCAATAACCATGAAGTAGAATTGCAGTAGTACACACAAGGCACTGAAACAAAGTGGGGCAAAATTCTTTTCACGAAAAACACGGGTCCCTACCAATAATGTGTACTTCACTACTTCTGTGACTAGACGACGCCTGTTTTTAACACATCATTGACGACTGCAAGCCAGTGATAAATAAGGAAACAAGCAGTGGTGGTAACACGTGTTACGGTTAGAAGCCAACGGATATTTGACTTTGGCCAGTGTATGTATAGGTCTGAGAAGTCTAGGCTGTTGCCAGATTAATACGCGAAATTCTCGTACCTCTACTAAACATGCATCAAATATTACAATAACCGTATTCTTATCGGCTCAGTCAAATAGGGCAACAGTTCCACGTACAAGCTAAAGCCAGTAATCTTCTGGTAGGTTGAACGTACTTTGAAACCCAGTAAACAGTCAAGTTTTCCCGCGATAAACCGCCATCTCTACTCATAAGGCTGCAACAAAAATATTCCAATTTTTTAGGATGAATCTGAAATTCTGGACGTTGTAGAGACTGAAGAGAACGCCTAGATACGTAAACTGAGTTATAATTGTTTCTCTGACGATGAGGAGCAGAGTGTCGGCATGGTTTCGCACACCAGGTGCCGCGTGAGAGGCGTGTCAGCTGTCGCCAGACGTTCACAACGCAGCTACTCTCCCTGAACTGTCCAAACACTGAGGCAATTTCGCTAATGGAGCTGATAATACCATGTAGCATCCCTTCATTCATAGCCCTTAACCAGTATATTAACCTCCGAGAGGGAGGGGGCCTCTGACGCTAAGTTACGTTTACATCGATATATCACTGAAACACATCAGAGTTCGCACCAATATGTTAGCTGGAAAAATAAGGCAAAAGTAAGTGGACTTTACGTCTCGTCGACAGCGACGTCATTAGACACGACGACACACAACTTAGTACAACGACAGGAATTGGGAGAGAAATCGGCCGTGGCCTTTGTTAAAGAACCGTCCACCATTTGCGTGGAGCGATTTTGGGAAACGATGGGAAATCGAAATCAAGATGGCTGGAGCCGGGAATCGAACCCGGGTCCTCGTAATTCGAGTCCAACATGTTACCATGCACGGGAACAAATGTTTGGAACTTATTACAACTTACATTGCTAACAGAGCAATAAGTTTGGTATTTTTGAAACTAGAAATAACATCTCACCATTTATTAAAACTACTACTAGAAAAATTAATCGAAATTTAACATTAACTAGAACTACATTAATAATATTTATTTGAATAGGAAAACTTAGTCTTTGTATTGGTTTGCAATAAGGATATATTATCTGCAAATCCGATAAGTCAAATTAACGTATTTGAAACCATGATAAGGAGCAGCGTATATTCGCAGAGAACAGGAAAGTAGTGCCATTTCGAGAGGTCAACCGCCTCCCATTCCAGGGCAGCTCATTGAGTTTCCTTCGACGAACTCTCGCAAACGAATTGGGGTAGTTGAACGCATGACCAAATCCGGTTGACAAGCACGAGCTGATTGGCTGTTGAAACCGTCTCGTCCCCGCTACACATATTCGCTACGACGTTATCCATTGTGTCCAATCAAGTTGTGGAGGGTTCTCCATCACAAGAGACTCTACAGTGAGGGTTGGTTAACCGTTAAGTTTGCCGTCCGTATTCCAAACGTATATTTCGAACCTGACAACGGCATGTTTTCAGAATCCATGGACTAATTTATTCGTTACACCGCCTTTTTTTTTTACACTATGATTATATAAATTGTATTTTAGTTTTCAATTTTAAGTTATTATTGTCAAAGCTTTTTTTTTCAGCACATGTTTAGTTAGTTATTTTGCGTATAGAGGTATGTCTCTTTGCGCAATGAGCAACTTATGGTAATTATAAACTGTTACGCCAACAACGTTCAGCTGTTGTACATATTGTTGGGTAAGAAATAAAGGAAGAGTTTAAGGGCCCTTTCACAATGTCTGTTTAAAGTATTGGTTATCTGACCGTATGATAAATACTAACGAAACTTTTAATTACTGGTTAAAACAGTGGCGTTTATGTAACCATTTCTTCCGTTTAAGAATATTATGATTAGCTAAGTGTTGGTTAATGTAAATTTGACAACCATGTAGTGACGTTTCACGTTGTGATTGGGCGTTGAATCGATTATTTTAAAGTCGTGGTTAACATTAGCTTGTAAACAACCGGCGAAAGATGTAAACGTGCACGTCCCGGTAGATTTATTACCTCTGAAAACGAACTCATAATTACCCTAATTACAATTTTTTCTCACATTGTGGAATGTAAAAAAAAAAAAAAAAAAAACAGACGCAGTGACGTGGAAACAGAAAGAGGAATACTGGACGACAGTTGCAGCCGAATTAAACACTCTTTCGGGTGTGTGTCCGCGTACCGACAAAATTTTAAAAGCGATGTACGTAAACGTAAAAGTATCTACACGATAAAAGAATAGCGGTGAAGTATGCAAGTCTTTAAGGCGTGACGTGGAATGCCACCGAAAATAACTTCAACAGATTTCTACGAGAAAGTCAAAATTCGTAATACACATGGACGAAAGTAAGCAGACTTTTAGTGAAACCTCGAATTTGGTTTTTCTTTGCAGGTTCTGACTATATTTGTGTAAAATTACTTTCTCTATGCTCGTGTTATTTATATTCGGTGAGCATAAACTCTTATGAATGAAGCCAAATATTAATTGAAGATTTCTTCTAGGCATTAACAATCTTTGTTTCAAATTTTGAGGCGTTGAAAATTACTGTTTTTTGTTGTCATGTGTGAATCGTTGAATTAAAAACTGTTTGAATGTAAGTTATGTTATGTTAAATTTTCTAGCAAAAAAATCGATGCATTTTGCACGTTTATTTCCAAAGAGCAAGTCGGCTTTTGTGTAACCTAACCAAAACTAACGTCTTCCTAAAAACATAAAAAAAAAATATCCAAAAAAATAAAACAGATAGAGTAGCAACATACATTTCATAAGCTAAATAGTTATCAATTCTAAAACCTGAAACACGTTTCTCGCAATAGTAGGAAAGTAAATATGTTTGTGTAGATAAAATATCTTTCCGAAAATTGCAATGTATCGGCAAGAAATTCGTCGGTTTGGAAATATTAATATTGAGTTTCGTTTGCAAACAACATTATGTCGGCAATAACAACAGTTGTGAAACAACTTCTGTATTGGTTGTGATACATTAATTTCGAATGAAACTACTATCCAATAAAATTGCAAGAAATGAAGACTTCCTTAATGTAACTTCACCTTCAATTAAATTTTTCTGATTTTGTAACCCATAATCATGTTTTCATCACAATAATAGTTTTAACATCCGTAACCTCTCGCGCAGAGAGTTTTGGATAGTAAAATTACTTCCAAATCAAAACACGAGTATTTTTGAAATTCGGTTACTATGGAGGCCTAGATACTATCATATTAAAAATTATAAAAATAACAGTTTTCCATTTTTGTAGTTTTTGTGGTTTCAAGTCCTTATTATTATAAAAATAATTTTTAATTTTTTACTCGAAAGTAAAGCTTATTACCGCATAGTGGTATATAAATAAGCGTCCGCTGATAAATTATTTACTCGGGAAAATAATCTCATCTAATTTTGATGAGTAGTTCAGATTTATGTGACGATTGAGTATTCCAGTCGTCCAACATCGTATCTTTTCATTATCCTTGAGCATGTCTGATTAAAAGCAAGAAGAGAAGAGATATTGATCTAACGGTTGTTTGCTCAAGACAACATAGCAGACAGTACTGCAACGAGTTGGTTGTTTACATAGCTAAGTTTATTCCTAGAACTGTAGCTGTGTCTGCATGTGTGTTTACTACTATTCTTGTAAACCTATTTGATATCACTGACATGTATCACCGAGAAAAATAGTGTGAACCTCACTTTTTATAATTTTGTAGACGTGAATATTGTGAGTTCTTGAAAATAAATCCGTATAAAAATAATAAAAACCATACATCACAAGTTACAAAAAAATTAAACATTTCCTTCAAAACGTTACACATAAACTGTATTCACAGTGCCAGTATGTGTGAGTGACTTTAAAAAGAGTGTACACGTTAATTAATTATTGACGTGAGTGACGGAACAAACGAGAGAAGTAATTCATGTAGATATAGCCTACGCTTGTCACAAACTTCGTTATCATTTATGTACAGAGCTATATTTAGCAATTTTGAGCTATTTTTATTACGTATGTATTAACTGTAGAATATAGAAACGAACCTCAATTAATTTATATTAACCGACCCAATTTGATTGTAAGACATTCTACAAAGAGGTGTAAACACGAAACAATTAATAAATTAAGATACCTAATAATACTTCATTACGTTTTCTGATGCTTTTTTGACGAAAGTCGTAATTTTTTCTTTTCGCGGTTTTTTACAAGCTTCCTGCATTATGTCTTCCGGAAATGTAAATTCATAATTGGCTTTAATATATTTGCTGATGTGTAAAACAGCACAACATATAACTATTTCGGGTATATTTTCCAAACGCACCAATAATACGTTACTTAAAATTGGTAACGTCTGTTTCAGTTATGACTCTTTCTTTCTTTCGAATGAAGTTTTAAATATAGTTCTTTGTTCCAGTTTTGGGAAGTTTTGACCGGTGTAAGTAGACATAGCGAATTTCCATAGCCTCTGCCTAAAAAAAAAAAAAAAAAAAAAAAAAAAAAAAAAAAAAAAAAAAAAAAAAAAAAAAAAAAAAAAAAAAAAAAAAAAAAAAAAAAAATCATTAAACCTTGAAATTGTTTTGTAGAAATTGTTTTGCTTCCAAATTCTAGAAATATGTAAACTTACGGATTATTGTGAATTTACGTTTACTATAAATTCGCTAGAATCGTAAATGACCTGCACATTTATATTTGGGAAATTTTTCCTGTTTAGTAATAATCTCCAAAATATGTGGAGATTTTAATTTCTATTTGAGCCCAGTCTTTAGTGGACACACACACAGACACCTACACACACAGGAAGGTGATATCAAAAGCCTACTTTTTCCTGCGAAAAGTAGCCTAAAAACCGAGTTCCAATAAGAGTTAGGCAATTCATCCTAGTACGCTTGGTCACTGAGCTAGTTATGGATAATGACTGAATTCAATTTTTTTTTTCGTTATATCGTATATTAATATTTACCTATGATAAAATTACTTGTAAAACACCAATTTGAATAATTTAGTGCACGTTCTTCTTTACAGTGAACGATTTGAGCTCGATGAGTTATATTATTTTAGTCTTATATTGTGACATGAATACGAAAATAAAAACACAGATTTACGTCTGAAATTTCAGGATGTAAAAGTTTGTGCGCAACAGATTTTTGCATAAACTTAAACTTTTTGAAGTGATGCTTTTACAAATGGTCTGAAAGGTGCATCGCTTGTGAAACTAAGTGCAAAGCACTCGATATCAAGTCTTAAGGCCAGGTTCTCTAGTTTCTATATTTCTTACACCTAAACGAGAGCAGAAATCAAACATCTGTCTGGAAGGTTTGTTTGAAATCATCTTCTCCGTGTGTTAATACCATGGTTTTAACTAATTGTGTAATTTACAAAATTATGGTTACTTGGCTTTTTAGTCGAAACCATATAGTTTCTTGCTTTGAAAAAATTAGCTATCACGGCAAAAACCATTTTAAACAAAACTGCCAGACAGATATTTTATATATGCTCTCGTTTAAGATCGAAAAATTAAGTATCGCAAAAAACAGTAGTAACTGAAAGCATGGTCTTAATTTACAGTCGTGTTTCTCCATATTCTATGTATTTAAGGAATGAGTTGTGAAAATAGGTATGCTTTGTAAATAATAAATGAATAATTTATGCTAAACTAAATGAAATACATTAAGCATGTTTTAGCCGCCATTTTATTTTTTTCTGTTTTCACACCAAGCTCACTGTTTGCTCGAATAAATATTGGGCTTGCGTGCGGGAGGATGCAGGTTCAAATCCAGGTCAGAACATCTTACTTTAGGTTTGTAGTTGTTTTCCGAGAACATTTCATGTGATTTATGTTATGCTTTCTTATATCAACCACGGCCGTTTCCTGCGATGGTTCTGTAATACAGGCCAAAACCGCTTCCTGGGATCACTTATATATACGAGTCATGGCTGTTTCTTCCCTTCATTTTATTGGTTCTATGAATTACCGATCATTAAATAATGAGGTTGCTAGAACCTACTGTGTATCGCGTGTTGCCTACCTGTAAGACTCCACAATTACTGCATCCATTTTCTTGAAAACTGTTAACTAATAGTGTTGTGGTAGGGCGACAATTTATGTACATTGGAGCCTCCTACAAAGAGTTTCATTTAACAGTCGAAAAATTCAATGGTAAAATTTTCTGGGTTTAACAAACCTAATATTCTAGTGAAGGTGGTAGGTATTCAAAACCACTTTTTCACCGATCGTAGATACTGTTATTACTAAACCGCATCCCGAAATAATTATTTACCTCTCCTAAATTTAATTGATTTTAACCACTGTTGTTATCGATGTCAATTTTCAATCTCGAATTTATCCCTTGAGAGCAATGGTGCATGGAAAACAGAAAAATGTTAAACTGCGTATGGTGCTTTTAGGAGTGGCTACTGGGGTTATCAACCTGTTTGAAGTAATGTGTCCTGAAAAAAAAATGTAGTTGCAACTGAATTTGTGAAGCATTTGCGAGTACGTGAGAATTTCACGTACACTTGAGAACATGCATTTCGTGTGATGTGATCTGCGAGGAAGAGAATTCAAGTAAAAGCTGTACAATCAATAGTTGCCTAGAGTGAAACAATGTTTTGATCCTAGACTATTTCAAACAGCAGATATGTTCAATTGTTGTGACCAAAATTAAGTAGCAGAAAATGTGTCAGTAACAAGACGCCGAAACGTTTTGTACTGGTAGAAAAGTAGCACAAGAGCTTCCCTTCTCAAATGAAACCCTGCTCGAAATGATGTTCATAATTTACATATAAAACTATACTCATGCATGGAATATTTTGGCGAATAATACAAGAGTTTCATGTTTATGCGCACCGCAATTTATAAAACTAGGACGACTTAATATTTTTCATGCAATCTGTGTTATATGATTATGTAAGCTGTTTTCAAGACCCCCGAGAGCCACATGACAGTTTACTGTCCCACAATTTTGGATAAAATTCCGCACTCTTTTGAGCTTGGAAATATTGCGCGTCACTCATAACAAGTAAATTTTCAAAATATCACATTGTTACAAGGACTCCTTAACATCTCAGCAGAGTTTCTAAGCTGTCAATGTCTTTCAAATCCCTTCGACGTGCTTCAGCAAAAGCATTTCAAACACTGAATAAATACGCCTTATAAATGGAACGTGAGGGTGGTAAGCCGTTTTATGTTTGCGAGATTACATTTCCCTTCCTTCGCTCCTCGGCATTATAGCATTCCTCGCCGACGACGAAACGGGAAGTTCTTCGTTCATATCATGTAAAAGGAAAAGAGAGGAAAAGAAAGATAGAGACAGAGACAGACAGAACGACACCAGCGATGTTAGACATGGTAATGTGGCCATCTGCTAACTTGCGCAGAAAGGACGTTGAGTCTGACAACGCTGACTTAAGAGTGTTCAAGTCTTATAAAACCATAATTGTGTATTTTCATTTAAAAGTGTTGTTTGTATAGACGACATTAGTGTGTACAGTTTACTCTATCAAAACAATTTTAGCTCGCACAATTTTCTCAATATGGTGTGTTGAGGGGGAGCTTTAAACCATTTTACTGAATTTCCAGTAACTGCTTGACATAAACAATAATGGACTCTTTCATTAATTTGTCACGCAGTGTCATTGCAAGATAAATCTTGAAAGTGAACCTGTAATTCTCTTGCAGTGATTCTGCATGATAAATTAATGAAAGATTCCATTATTGTTTATGTCGCGCTGTTTGCCAAGAATATATCCTATGCTTTATCGAAGAGAAAATTTTGATAATAGAGTTTAAATAAATATTATGGCTCAAAAACTGAAAAAGCAACAAAATTGTCTAACATTATCCCTTAAAGTAAATATCAGCATGATACGCTGTCAAGTAAATAATGAATATCAATAGGCTTACTCAAATAAAATAATTCACAATTAAGTAACCATCCAAGTGCTACGTAACATAACATTACTTAATATTTTAATCTAAGAAAAATCGTAACAATACAGAAAAAAATTGCGAGCTCAGAACTTTCATAAAATGCAAAAGTAGTTCACTGTTTTTATGATGCAAGGTTACATGGTTCACGTCATATTATTTAACTTTGAATTACTTAGATTCAATAAGTCAACTGGTTTTCTCTATCTAAATGACAGAATAACATGCTAATTTTGACTTTGACGTACAGTTATGAAAAAACTATGCGAGCGAAAATTTTTTCGTGAGAGGAGAACGTACTAACAATTATCGTCTGCAAAACTAAAACTATTTCGTAAAATTTTAAAATTTCGATACTGAACGTACCTACCACGTGCTTCAAATGCGTTTCAGCGTATTCGTAAATATTATTTTTTAGAATGAGACTATTTCACTGTGCCATCTGTTGGCATCACATGCTCCTTTTTTGCTATTTTTTATCATGTCTAGTTCGTCTAATATTGGTGTTAACTATATGATATTTTTTGGCAAAGTTACATCTTCTCCAGCACTATTAATTTTATTCGTCATAAATGAAATCACAATAACAGTAATTTACCTTTTTATAATTCAACCAGTTCACCGTGTACGGTTAATGCTATACTTTATTATTATGGAGCAATTTTTGTGTAAAACCTAGTGACCAACTATATAAACATGATCGGACCATGTTCGCCAGTAAGTGAATCATATAAAAACAATTCTGTTTTTTTTTTTTCAATTTAACTTATAATAATTAATTGGAATACACTTGGTGCATTAAATAGACGTGCTTTATGTTGCATGATACTGTCCTATACTGTCTGAATACTAACTTAGATGTACTACTAGTGGAAGCATCAAACAGCAGCGACTCTATACCCTCTATATGCATGACATTCACTCAACCTTGTTGAATCTTGGACATAATGGCATAAACATCGGCGAGATTATTTTTAAGTCTTTCATAAAATTACATTGACATTTAATGTGCTCACCTTTAATAATTGATCCATGCCCACGAATCAAGTGCCATTTTATGCCAGTCTCAATTCAGTTACGTCCAATGATGTGTTTTTGCAATGTAATCCTGTTCTCCATCCTGCCTCACTGCAATTAAAAATGAAAGTAGATAATGCCATCTCTTTCTGAAATAACTTAATATGCATTTACTGAAACGCAAGTAGAGATTTGTATAAACAAAGTATTTAGTTTTCTAATTTTGCAGTTATTTATAGAAGACTTGTATTACTAGTCACACGCAGTGATTAAGAATATATTGTAACTTAGTGCCACCCAATAGAATATCGATTGTGATTTAACTGACATATGCTGGAATCGTCTTCGTATTACTATTTTTCACACTTTCTAGACTTTCATCTCTGGCTTAGTAGTAAAATAATGCATCATGGCGCAGCGTATTTAGCTTTTGGTTGTAAGTTGTAAATTTTCGAAACTTTTGAGTTTGTCTGTTCTTTTAAACTTACGACGTTGGAACTTAATAACAAAATTGAGATCTTCAAATATTACAACTTGCACTCACAACATGATATTTTAAAGTATGTAGATCTACTTGTAAGGTTAACCTATGGGAGTAGCGCTGATTTTAAAACTCATTTCAGTATAAAATGTGCAGGAGGATCGGGGGCTGAAAAGTTTCCATCCAGAATAGTTCTTACTGTATATAATTTAAACACAACTTAGTTAACACATATTCTGAATAGTTCATTATTCAGGAAATAAATACAATACTGGTTTTTCGAATCTTTATTTTGACCATTCTGACTTTCAAGGATAAGATAATTATTTTAAAAATTCTGAAAACTCCCTGCAAATGGAATTGTTACCATATCAGATTATGTGCTTCTCAGTTACCGTCCGGAATTGTTAGTGTTCAGGCTTCTACGTCAAAGAAACGTTTTAAAAAAATCCTGAAAAGTACCCTCAGAGTGTATAGTTACTATTCCATATTGTACGCTTCTCCGTTACCGTACGAAAAATCCTGAAAGGTATCAACTTTGTGAATTGTTAGTATTCAGGTTTCTACATCCAAGAACCTTTTAAAAAATCCTGAAAAGTACCCTCAGAGTGAATAGTCACTATTCCATATTACGTGCTTCTCCGATACCGTACGAAAAATTGTGAGAACTATCCACTGTAAGAATTGTAAGTATTCAGGCTCCTACACCTAAGAAACTTTTTAAAAAATCCTGAAAAGTGCTCTCTGAGTGAATAGTTAACATTATTCCATATTTTGTGCTTCTCCGTTATCGTACGAAAAATCCTGATAAGTATCCACTGTGTGAATAGTAACAATTTCGTCTTCGAGTGCACAAATATTTATGCAGCTCCATGTATATTTTTCAGGCCTCCAAATAAAACTGATGACATGTGTTGATAATTAATATATTTTAATAATCTAATAGTTAAACACTAATTAATTTCTTCATTCAGCGCTTTACAAGCAAAGTGGAGTGGGAATATTTGGCGAGAGCTCGTCGGACATGTTTAGAGCACTCGTGATGAAGTGAGTGTGGCAGAGTTGCGGAATGAAAATGCCGGGGAAGCGGGAGTACTACGAGAAAACTTGTCGACTAACATCAACAACCAATACTGATCTCAAAGACCAAAATCTGTAGCGAAGTCACCGAGAATGGAACATTATAGCCTTGATGGAATGCGAGTGTTCTTATCCTCCCCCGCCCACCGAACTTAATAAATTACGTAGTAATACTGCATTAACCATCCTCGTTCAACTGTCAAATACAACAGTTGATGAGTATTTGGCCGTGCAATTTTAGGAACTTCGACCTTACCGACTGCGCTTTAAAGCTTTATATAAATCAGCTTTTAATGAATTTTTTTGCCAGCCCGGTATAAATATTCCACCGCCCCTTACTTCACCCACATAGAAATACTTATTACGGGGAACTGGGCCTCATGCATATTCTATCATCCCAGATGAAAGTACATCCATTCTCTACGAACCACTGCTTCCACACTTTTCACTGTATAATTCTTTACGGGAAAATCAGTTAACTCTCGCCAATTACATTTGGGGAGGGGGGTCCAGGAAGTTTGATTATATTTCACTGACTTGCTAATATTATAGTGTGTTAGTTATTGAGATATATTAACCGTTATTTTCTTAAAATACTACCCTCAGAAAGATGAAGTTGACAAAAATCTGAAAATATTTACGAAGTCGGTTTCCGAATTACATCACATAATAGTGTAATAAACTTACATTTGAAAATTATTGGAGTTGTATTATTCACCCGCTTCCTTGTCCGTTCTGATTTAGTTACAATTATAGACGCATCGTATGCATACGTCTGCAATGACGAGGGTAATTTTTGGACTCAGATTATTTGAAAGTTTGCTCACAATACTGTTAAATAAATGCGAACATAGTAACCAGACTAGTGATCAAGGTCGCTAAGGAGGCGTTTGAAACACGATGTTTTATTTGTCAGGTGTTCGTAGGGAAATGCAAAATTCGCTTTATCATTTGGTGACACACTAGACTTCACTGTTCTGTACATACCTGACTGCAAAATGTGATACCATTGGCCACTTATAGCCTTTATATGATGTCAGGACCGTGTACGAACGCTTTACTGGTGGTTTGGTACTCTACCATGGAAGATTAGTTACTTAACAAATACATTCCCTGACGCTCACCACGACATTTTTGGTTAATGAAGAACGTCGAAACGAGTGTACAGCCATTTGGAGTCTTGTCTGCTGGCAAAAAATAACGCGAATTTTGTATGTCTCTAAAAATAATTTTATATTAGTTCAGTATAAATCACTAAACTTTACTGAATTTTTAAACTGCTAGAGCATATTATAAAAGTTAAGTTTTGAGGCGTATGTGGCACTGGCATTTATATTATTACCATCTTATACGCGTAGCACTGTACATTGCCACGCAGTACATAAGTAGAATTATTTTTTCCTTCGAAACTATAAGCGATGACACCTATAATTTTCTATAGTAAATACAAAGCCAAGTGAAACGAAAGTTGTTATACTTCCGTTTTACGATTAAGTTTTGAATTTTTTTTTAAACAAAGAGCAGGTCTGCAAAGCGATTTTTATACAATTTAAAGATTCCCAAACACGTTTTTATTGGCATGCCTCATTAAAAAAACAGAATTGTAGTTAGAAGTTTGTGCTTTTTTAATAGAAAAACATATTAAAATCACTTTAAACAGTTTTGCGTGTAAAATAATTCACGCCATACGTTACATTACCGCTTATGTGCCAGGCGAGGATTACTCATAAGACGGTTATAACAATTCACTCGCTGGAGTAGAGTAGGTTTTCTCGGTCACGTGACCATTTTTAGTAGATCACAGGGTTTGATAACCACCTGCATTGACTCTTAAGGTTTTACAATTACGGGAATGAAAAAAATTTACACATCGGTGGCCTGCCTTGTTCAAGACTGCAACATCTCAAAATTCTTAGAATTGAAATATCGGAGTTTACAATGTTCTTACTGGCTATTACGCAACATTACTCCTGTCTCAAAATGTAAATGTAATTATGTTTTTTTGTTTTATAGGTACTTAATTGACAATGCACAGATATAAGATATGTTCAGCTTAGTAAGAAATAACTAAAAAAAAATTGCTATCTTTTGAGTTGTTGCCATTATGAACTGGCTCATCGAATCTTCTATATGACAAATATTTTGCTAAATACTACACCAACAGCGTATTATATACACGAATGAAATTTATATTTAAATATAGTATTAGTGTTAGTAGTTGGCTGGTGGCCATTAATTGAAATATTAAACACTGTTAAACTTACCAGGGGCAAAATATAAAACACCAAAAGCACTACATTTTACTTAACCTATCCTACCCTCGTCAATTTTCATTAGCGCTTTTATAAATACTGTCTAGTTATTTAGTGAAGTTTAAAGGCAATGTTTTTTTTGGGAAACGCTTAACTTCAGTAGTTGTACTGCATGCATAATGACGAAAATCCTGCTCCGGCAGTGCTGTGTATTTTAACATGGTATTTCGACTGCACTGGACAATCCATGAATAAATGCATGAACGAAGTGAACAGTTTGTTTTCGTGTACACCACACCGCCGGCAGGGTTTTATCGAAGGCATCTGATACAGGGTTGAATGTCGCCTGTGCCGTAAACTCGCCTACGCACCGAGCCGCGATTGTTGTTTAAACACTGGTTGTGTTCGGTCGCATGCTCGCAGGCAGTAATTTGCAAGCAAGTACAGAACCTCCGCTGCCCAAAGCGAGCTTGGTTAACAGAGGGCTTGAATGTTTATTGCAGAGCGAACAGCGTGTGAGTATCAGTCACACATGTGAACTAGCGAGTCCTGATTTTACCGAAAATATTTCCGTCGCTTTGTTTCAGTGCCTGTTGTTCGCGGCTCTGTTTGTAGTTGTTAGCAGTGTGTCTTTGTGTAGATGCCTCACGTATTTGACTGTCCTAATCAGAAAAAAAGAGTTACTGCGACACTACACAAATGAGGAGTGTCTGTTCAAAAGGTGCTATTTCCAGCTTTGAAAAGTTGTGGAAAATATGCACAGTACATTCACCCCCTTTTGATCAGGATAGTTAAGTTTGGGGTGTGTTTCACGTAGGAAATGCATAGGTTTGCAGGGTATTCACAGAAATTCGATAGTATTCAAGTACAGGACTAACCATGATCAGATTCCACTTTTTTGTCGGACGTGGAAATAGCACATTCTGAACGGACACTCTCATATGTGTTTAGAGAGTAGAAAGCCAGGACGATGAGAGTTAAAAAGATCCAACCAATGAGATAGAAGCAGAGCTGCACGAAAGGCGTTGAAACAAAGTGGTGCAAAGTTCTTTCAGCTAAAACCAGGGACCCCTAACAAAACAGAATGTTGCAGTACGTGGGAATAGTAAAACGTGACCGTATAAAAAAAACAGCAGAATTAAGGTACTTTTTCATACCACCCTATTGCCAGAGATGATGGTATATCGCGAAAATGTTTTGTGCCAACATGCCCTTAACAACGCTATAGTAACCTGCAACACATATAATAGGGTGACGTACGTCTGACAAAATGTAGATGTATGCGGATCAGCAACAAGTATAAAATATTACAATGGCGGGATTCTTATTGGCTCAGTCAAAGAGGGCAATTGTTTCACGTACAAGCGAAAGCCACATCTTCTGGTAAACTGAACGTACTTTGAAACCCAGCAAACAGTCAACTATTCCCGCGATATACCATCGTCTCTATATTGCCAATTAGGACTTCGTTTCTAAATCTTCGTATTCAAGAGGACCCGTACTAGACTTTTGGTCCGGCGTTCCTGATTTCGGTTTTCCATGTTTTACCGAAATCACTCTCGGGTGAACTATGGGATGACTCCTTACTACAAGTATCGGTCACTTCCTTCACCGTTCCTAAATATGTGAGCCAATGACATTTCCTGTGGCCTGGCAGTTTTACTCGAGATTCTCCGTTTCCCCCGCTATTGCATTCCATCGCTTCACCGTCCAATCATCCTCTCCAGCGCTTGAGAACTCTACTCTGATGGCTTTGTCAGCAATGAACCCGTAAGTATGCCTGTACTACATTTCACATTACATTTTTTGGTTATGTAATGAACTTAAAAATATAAAATTATTCACGTTCCCAACAATCTGTTCCAACACGGTAACATCGTACTAAGAATTTGTGCAGAAAAATATTCATTCCCGTTAAAGCAGTGAAAGTATGAGGATACGAAGACTCAGATACTGCTCACCGATGATCCTCTAGTAAGGAAAAATATCAACTTTTGTGCGGGCTGGTGCTCATACTAATACCGCTTTCGGTTGTACAGTGACCAAGCTCTCCCTGCAGAAGTGCTCCCAGGAGTACCATAATAATGCTAAGTGTACGAGATTTTGTCTCTCAGTACCAGGAAACCAGAATTGCTTCACCCTGGTACGCAAAAATACCAGTTTTATGATTGTCACAGAAACATTCCCCAAATTTACTTATGCGTTAAAAAAATGAAATAATTGTTAATTTTCATTGACCTATGTTATAAAGTAAAATTAGTTTTATATTCCAAGCACCTCGAAGTATTTTTGAAACTATTTTTCACAGGGCAGTTTCTGTCCGTTATCATCGTCATCGCAAAGAGTCTGCGGTGGGGAGGTACGAATCCCGGTGCGGGTTAATAATTTGTTGTGAAATATAATATGTTTTCTCGCACAAAACGTCGGATAGAGTAAGAAACCTGTGCTAGCAATTACATTTTTAAAAAATTTTTTGAGCTAATTTTCAATATTTCAGAAATACCAAAAAATAGTAAATTATTGTAAGTTAAAAAATAACTTGCTATTTAAAATGAACAGCTTTGTTTTAATTTGGGGTAGTTAATAACTGTTTTTAATATCAGCGGTAAAAAAAACGCAAAATACACGCAGTAAAATATGTGTATATAAATGCGTCAGAACTTTATGAATAATACTAGATTGTTAGATTAGGCGGTACCAGTATTTGAACTTCTCTATCTGGCAACACCGGCTCGTGTCCCGGCCTGAGGAAATTTCGGTCAACCCCCACCCCACACCGTGCATATTTGGGGCTGCGTGACATCTGATCGTCCGTCAGCCAGCGCACATCAGTGCAAGCGTGCGTGATCCCAACACCGCGCTCTACGGGCGCCGGTGCTCCAAAAACCCGACGATAACAGTCACGCTAAATCAGGGCTGCCCACAAAAAATTTCCTTCTTTTTTTTTTTTTTCCTTCCACCTCCTCTCATCGGGACACGTTCTCCGCCAAGACGGAGCGTCAGAGTGACAGAACTTGAGTTTGGTAAACGTTTCCTATGTCTGAAAAACACACTCTATCTTGACGGTCTTGCAATATATCATAGTTCAGTACTGAAGACATCATAGGCAGGGGCGTATTTAAAAGGAGGAGGGGGGGACAAATATAGTACGTACTTCTCCCTTCACCGCCCAATCACAACCCAAAGCCCAACTGACAAATGACAAATAGATGAATAGAAGTATTTTATAGGTATTTTGGGATGAAGTAAGCACTACAAATTTAACCTTTGAAAAATATCACTAGCCGTTACTGCAAATAATTCAACATTAGCTATAGCACCGTTACTGTTTGTATGACTGACAGCGAAATTAGGCAGTATAGTTCCGTGCATTTTCCTACTTAAATACAACAACAGTTAAATAAAATAAACCGAAATCGACATAATTATATTTTATATAGTTAAATAACTTTTTTATCAATCTATATGCGTACCTACCGACTGCACAATTTATCTTACACGCGCAAACATCATGTGACATGTCCATTGAGGTTAGAAGAGGGCCGCGCTGTCCGAGTGGTCAGATCACTCAGCTTCCACCAAGGCGAGCCGGGTTCAATCCCCGGCGGGTGCAGCCCGAATTTTTCACATGTGGCGGACATTGCCGTTGGTCGGCTGGTTTTCTCGGGGATCTCTTGTCTCATTCCGTCACATTTCCACTGTAGGGCTTAATTTCACGTTATCCTTCAGGATGTACGCTACCCCGTCCTCGGGTACCCTCCCCATACGCTATTTAGCCTATTATTTATTTATTGGAGTTAGACATTTCCCGTGGTTAGCCGTTACGAGCGGAATGATACGAATTGGTTGAAAATAGAACTTAAGCAGGGCTTTTTTAGTGCCACTCTTTATTCCGAATCGCCTATACCAATAGTATGTACTGAAATACAGAGAAAATAGTTTATCAATGCTAAAGGTTCTGGTAATACGTCTGTTATACAGCAACTAATGCAAAATATCTGTAATTTTTGTTGTAAAATGCAACTTACCGAGAAGATATATGAACTCATAAGGAATCTTTTCAGATTTAGAGCCACATAAAAATGATGGGCATTAAAAACATTGCTTAGCAATTAAAATAATTTGAATTTTTTTGTTTTTTCAAATTTGCGAGGGAACTCAAACTTCAGATAATTTTTACAAATTAAATTCTTTTTGAGCGAGCTTATAGATAGTAAAAAACAACGTTGAGATCGGATAATGATTACTTATGTTACATACTTATATATAAAAGTGTAAGCGGCCATCTTTAGTTGCCGCCATTTCACTGATCTACACGCGTATTAAAGTGAGTCCGTATATGAAAAGCTTTCTGGTAATTTCGTTGATCACCTCCGAATGTGGCTCTTTATAATCAAGAGTACAGCTTTTGCTATGCACCAGACGTACTATGGCTCGAATGTACAAGATTTTTTTACTTTATATTGATTCACATTTGAAAACTGTAAAGGCAGGACGTTGATTCAAAAATTTATCACATGCTCTTTCCCTCTTCCCCTGTTCATAGATCGCCGTTGTAACAGAACTGGCACGAGTTAAAGCACAGCTTACGTTCCATATTACTTTTCAACAGATATGTAAACCAATTTAGTAATTTTTCAATATCAAAATTAAAAAAATTAAACCGCTGTGAGTTCAGGTACGACGCACTTGTTCTGACGAAGGAGTTGTGATGCAGTACTAAAATTCAGCAAGCACCATATTGTTTTTCTGTCAGCATAAAGGCTGATTCACAACCACACTTAACGTACGTACGAATACACAAACGTATGTTAAGTATTAGACATTGGAATTAGATTAATATTTAATCTAGACATGCGCGGATTTTTTTTAGGTTATAACAAAATGTCGGTAACTGATGATCGTACGTAATTTTTATTTTTCGAAGCGAATTTGAATGATTTATAATTTATAAGATAAATATTTCTCAACATAAATAAATATTTAATTGAGTATTACGTTTTCACATGCTGCATTCAAACCCACTATTTAGTGTACGTACGTACAAAGTAGATCAATTCTATTACGTACGTATGCGCGCTACGCGAAGACGTGAATGCTAGCGTACGCTCGGTGTTTCTACTTTCACACGTACGTACGTACGCTAAGTGGTGGTTGTGAATCTAGCTTAAATATTTATCTTACTGGTAATATTAACGACTTTCCTCACAAAAATACTTAATTGAAGATATTAATGTAATAACGGAACCTATTTGTACCGTTCCCTACTTTGCCGTTTCTGTTGTAATAGTTATTTAAAAATAGACAGCAATTGCAGGCAAATAATGAAACAGATTAAAAAACGATTAATATTAAAAAGCGATTAAACAATTCTATACGATCGATGAAGATACCGAAATAGGCGTAAATCACAGAATTTCTCCAGTTCAGATTAAGAAATGAGAAATTTTTCATAATACTGAATGGAATTTTGCAACAATTGTTAGTTGAAATTAGTGAAATAAGAAAAACATGATGCAAAGATTAGATTGAGTGAAATTCCTGTTTAGGAGACAATTATTTTAAGAAATAACAATTAAAAATATTATTAGCGAAAATTGTCTGTTTTAAAAATTTTGATAATAATCCTTGATTTACTTGCGTATACGAGTCTGTAAACATTATCACCGAGTCAAGCTTCAACGCACCCAGAACACAACAAGGACACTTGACTTTGGCGATAAGGCACGTATAGAGGCAAGATTATTTCGCGTATTGATCTAGGTCAGGTAGAATGGCAATAATTAGAGATGATGGTATATCGCGAAAATGTTTTGTGCCAAGATAGCCTTGAAATCACTGACACAACGTAGCTGTCTGCAGACCAAAACCTGGCATCAAATAATACAATATCGGGATTCCTATTGGCTCAGTCAAATAGGGCAACAGCTTCACGTACAAGCTGAAGCCAGTAATCTTCTGGTAAGCTGGACGTGTATTGAAATCCATCAAACAATCAACTTTTCCCGCGATAAACCATCATCTCTAGCAATAATATATCCACCACTACTCCTTTTGTGATAAGACGACACCTGTTTTAACACGTATTTGACGACTGCAAGCCAGTGATAAATAAGGAAACAAGCCGTGGTGGTAACACGTGTTACGGTTAGAAGCCAGTGGATATTTGACTTTGGCCAGTGTGTGTATATGTCTGAGAAGTCTAGGCGGTTGCCAGATTAATACGCGAAATACTCGTGCCTCTAGACATGTACCGTCATAATGGAATAATTAAGTTTCAGTCTTGCTTTGTTACTCGAACTACAATGTAAAACATTAATTGTAAGTTTACTATACCGATGTATAGGAGTGTTAGGAAAGTAGTTATGATAAAATTATGTATAAATCAATGGGGGAGTTCCTCTATATATAAATAAATAAATAAATAAATATATATATATATATATATACACACATATTCAGGAAACAGCCGATTATGTAGGTCCACTGATGATATCAGAGCTGTGCGGTACCAATGCTGAACTGTTATTTTATTTACAACCTAAATAATCGTAACTGTCCCATTCTATGAATGGGTTAAAAACTTCCATTACTATCTAGGAAGTTTCTTACAGTGTATGAGGTGCATTTCACCACAGCCGCATGTATCCATTCTATATGTTTTTGAATAACGTGTCGAAATTCGATACACGTAATCAACATGAAATGAAAACCGGGAAACTGTGTGACAATATTCCAGAACATTTAATTTATTAATTTTAATATCATTCTGAGTTTATGTAGAGTAACGCTGGTGGAACACGTTTATGCATACATATTTACTTAAAATATCACATAACACAAAGGCGAATACATTAGCATTTAATTAAATATAAAATGTTTAAAATATTTTATACGAAATGCATTTACCTGGTGTTTAAGAATTGCATTTTTAAAACTTAAGCTAAATATTAATATTTTAGTTGAAAATATTCAAACATTGGTGCCTACTATTTTAGATCTTTTTCCATACTCTTCCGTGGTGAAATGAAAACGCAGAGTCTCATTTCCTTAGAATTGAATAATATTTTTTTTTGCCACAGCGCATAGTGTATGACGAAAAAAGTTATTGACATTAAGCAAGATTTTAACGAAAAAACCTAATTTTCATATCTAGGAATGTCACGATTTTCGTTGATGAAATAAACATATCTGACTATGCTGGCCACATATGTCAGCTCTAATTCGAACCACTTTAGGTTATGCTATCTTGTTTATACTTTTCAATCGATATTAATTTTTCACGCCTTAACTAGAGCTGATATAAAACATTTGTGACTCAGTATTGTTTAAAACTGTCTTCTCCGTATTTGCTGTTTTTTCAAGGCAGTAAATATTACGGTTTTAGCTAATTATGTTAACGAAATTTTGGTTAACTGACTTATTACTAGAAAACGTATAATTTCTTGAATTGACAAAATCAGCGATCACTGCAAAGAAAAATTTTAAAACAAAACTTCAGGTCAGATTTTTGATATTTGCTCTCGTTTGAGGTTAAAAACTAACTATCGCAAAAATAAACTGCAGAAACTCGACAGCGTGGTCTAAACGGCTACTTTGCAATATTACTACACATTAAATACTTCAGAACCACGAAGTCTTCCATTATAAATAATATGTTTTCTTTTGTTTGAGGAGTTAGAAAAGTAATAAGAAATTATCAAACTGATTATGGAACCACAGAAACTTATTTTCAGCTGAAACAGATGCTATAAATTACCACCTGAAGCAGTGCATAACACATGATACGTTATTTATGACAGTTTATTACATTTTAAAGTTTTTGAAAGAGTTGGAAGAATACAAAGGCAACTTGTGCACGTTGTCGTCGCCCGGCTTTAAAAACTGTTTCGGAGTAGAACGTAGTGCCTTTTTTTATCTCATGAAATACTCCCTGCTTTAATTTCACCAGCAAACCGTATTTTAACGCTCCTCCTAACAAGATACGTCAGCAAATCCGTAGGGCACTAAATTTCATTATATAATTGCATTGCACGCAAAGGAAGTAATACATTCATCGCTGGGGGCTGATTTGCCAAGTCAGCAGTCTTCGTGGAAACAATGGCCTTAGGCATAATTTGGAACGTTATATCGTGGTGTGTGATTCCGTAACTATCAGAGATGTTAAATGGATTACATTTATCGTCCAACATTTTACGAACAGCAATTTGAAGATATCTTCGTACAACTAATTTAATTTTTCCGATATCGTGATAGTAAGGAATTGTTTTGTAGGGGCATTTAATGGCGACATTTGACCTGTTGAAAAAAAAAAAAAAAACATAAACTATTTAATGACTATTTTATGTATTTAAGAAGGTTGGCATAGCAATTATTACAGTTTCTATACTTTTTTCAAGTTGTATGACAAACTTTCTACGCGTGTTATTTAGCTTGAGTTTCCGTTCCTAATATATAGGTGTATACGAATATGAACATGTAAAATATAATGGTTGCAGTTCCGTTTATTTTAAGTTTATAGAAATTCACAGCTGTTTAACAGCTAAGGAATCTATAAGTGTTTCATTAATAGAATAATGTAAACGGAAAGTTAACTGAAAGAAATATTTCCAAAGCGTTCGGAAGAAAACATACTCATGACTTCATGCGAATGTGTAAAGCATAATGTATAATAGTCAAGCACACTTAATATTTTATGTACACTAATTAAAAAAATTTAGCTAGTAAAATGTACCGGTAAAGTTTGATACTAGGTTTCGTTGTTTTCCTCTTACTTTTCAGAATAAATTTATCGTTCCTAAATGTGTGATCGACCATATTTAAAAGAGGTACGTGTTGTCACCAAGAATAACTAATTGTAAATTTGTTAAACTGAATTCTGGTAAAAAAATCGGTTATTCTCTGTTTTTTTCTTTTTTTTCGAAGTTCGAGAAATTCGCAGCTGTATCTATTTGACGTTAAAATATTGTACTACGGAGGCAATCAATCCTGAATGGATATGTTTGTACATAGGTTCATGATATTAATAATGGAGGCTTGTAAGAATTTTTTTCAAAGTGAAATAGGTTGCGTGATAATTTAAAACCACACAAATAACTTGACGAGCTTGGCAGACAGAAGGAAACAACGGATTGTTGAAGCCAAAGAAATAAGCCAGTGGTAGCAAGAAACTTTTAAGAGCGAAGAATTCGGAACGTTTCAAAGAACCGCAGGTAATTGAAAAGCTTGGAAAGGAGCAAAAGCAAACAAACCATTTTTCCAGAAGCGGCGGTGACAATGTTGACAGATAAATATATAAGAATCGTAGTTTCAAGGTAGAGTATTCCAGGAATTCTTTTGAAAACTCTGGAAAATCTAAATCAGGATTCCCGGAACCGGGAATCGAACTCAGATCCTCCCGAATACGGGCTACTATTTTACCACAGCTCCACCTGCTATAGTGAAAATTACACTATTGCTCTATTAAATTAACCGTGAAAGTTAGGTGGCTATGCGTATCGTCGACAGCGAGGTCATTAAATACGGTGACACACGTCTTGGTACAATGATAGGAACTGATAAAGGAGTCAACCATCGCCTTTGATAAGAAACAATCCCAGCATTCGTCTGTAGCGATTTCGGGAAACACCGGAAACCGAAATGAGGATGGCCGGACCCGGGAACCGTACCCGGGTCCTCTCGAATGTCAGTCCAACGCGTTACTATTGCGCTACCTCAGTCGGTAATTTAACCACGAAAGCTCAACGTCTATCCGAACGTAATAATTATGTTCGAAAAGTATGCAATAAAAATTTTCACGGAAACATTATCGTTAGTGACGGAAATTTTTTAGTGAAAATATTTTTGCCCCACTTTGTTCCAGTGTCTTACGTGCACACCTGCAGCTCAACTTCATTGCTATTGACAGAGTGTTTTTGTGCAGAGTTATTATTCATTTGACTGAGCCAATCAGTACACGGATAACTGCCACACATCACGTATGTGACTTGCGGGTTTAACCTCCACACGCTGGGTGTTACGGCATCCAATCACTGACCACATAGAAGAGCTGCAGGTGCTCACGTAAGGCACTGATAGAATGTGGTGCAAACATCTTTTCGCCAAATTTCCTGTTTATAATCATCATATCACTAGGGCCATGAACTTTTCGCGAAAATAAATTTGCCCTAGTCTGTTTCAGTGTCTTATGTACACGTATACAAGTATCCTTCATAGACAGTGACTGGATTTTTAAACTCTCACGTATCTTGGGGTACTACCTGCAAATAAAATTCATGTGATGTCGTAGTATTCTAACTGTGGTTGGCACAGTCCAATGAGGGACGTCATTTCATACATACACGCTGCCAAGAACCATGAAGCACAGCTGCAGAAGAGCACGTAAGGCACTGAAGCAAATTGGTGCAAAATTATTTTCGCGAAAAGTTCCTGGCCCTACATGTCACGTATATGAACATAATACACTTGGATGACTGTCTTGATTTTCTCGCTGATCGCGTTCTTGGCAAGTTCACCGGGGAGGAGAAGCTTGGTGACCGCCCGTATCTAGCGGCTGGTGATGCTGGAGCGGCTCGTTGTAGTGTGCGAGGTGGCAGGACTCGGGTGTGATGAGGTAGACTATGTTGTCCACAAAGCTGCTCGTGATGCTCATGGCTTCAAGATACACCGGTGTCTGGGTAAACCTGCTTCAGAACTTTGTAAATGTCGATCGCGTGGCTAATTACTCATGCACATCTTTTTATCTCCAGTTGAGATGTCCTTGTCCTCTTTCTTGGTTCTACGGAGGCATGATGCTGCTGTTCCGTGCCAAGCAGCGCAGAATGATTTCGTTGTACCAGAACAGTTGCGAATCTAATCTTTACCCTTGGTTATCTCTAAAACTTTCTAGTTCTATTTTCTGCCTATTGTTATTCCGGTCCCGAACAAGACCTACCATATTATCTGCCAAATCGGATTTCTTATCTGCATCACTGACCATAATGTAATATTTGATTTTAAGTTTCATGTCAAATTGGATTTTTTCGATTATGGCCTCTTTTATTCAGCAATGTGATTGCTCATTAGATCTTATTTTATTGGGTATTGATTTTTCCCAGTCATCATGCTATTAAAACAATGCCAAAATGTAATAGCCTATTTGATTTTAAGTTTCATGCTAAACAACTTCAAAAGAGTTGGTAACTCAGTATATTTGCGGCCGAGAAAATTGTGTAATAATAATGGTTTTTGGTAGATAAATAAAAAAGAACTACGAAAAGCCAACAGCAATGCTGGTGTTACAGTTTTCATTATGTACTTTGTATTTCGTTCACAGTTGCAAACCAGACTAACATACAGTTTGAGTTCTGTTACTCGTGTTAATTTCAGGGTCGAGTGGCCATCCTCGAAGTCGACTTGAAATTTAATGCGTAACATTCCTGATATCACTGCTAATACGGGGACTTAAAACCCACTGACTAACGGACGGAAAAATTAAATAAACGCGCGATATGTTGAACTGAGTGCTGACAGCTGACACATACACTAACACAGGTTATTTGACTAAGGGCCAGTATATTAATGTCAGGTTTTGTTCTGATAAGTTCCGATTAACTTTTACGTGCTGGTTAGCAACATTTTCTGTTTCTCAGTGTACGGTTAGAAGAAATGAAAGGTTACGTTTGCTGTAGCCGACGACTGTTTTAATTACAAGAATAGGTTAAGATTGCTGGGGCAATCACGACCTTGAAATCGTGGTGCACGGTTCGTGTCGCGAGTGTAGTTAAATTTGAGTTTGAATCGTGGTCATTTTAGCAAAATTATTTAAACTCTTATAAGATGCATAACTATATAACATAAAGCTACGTATTTCCGAAAGGGGTTTAATTTATTTGAGAAATGCATTATTGTGACTGAAATGTACAGAAAAGTAGAACATCTGCGTTATTTGCAATTGGTTGAGAAGTTCTCGTCTAGCATGATCAAACTCTCTCGCCTGACTTATTTCACGTGAATCTGCTAAACGTATTGGCAATGTTTTTACGTATTTAATGTAAGAAACACGTCTAACAATGACTTTGTTTTTAAAGAACACAGCAAATATGAAATAAATATTTTTGGAGCACATTTAAGTTGCTTTTTCCAGTGATTCATTCGCACCTAAGCAACTCTAACTAATCCCACTTAAACTAAGAAAATGTTTACTATACTTATAGCAATAAATGTATTACGCATATAAAATTATATTGGCATTTCATTATAGACACAGCAGTTCATATTCGAGCTGCATTACGTAAAGTCAAGTATAAAAAACCGTTACATTAAGGCCTTGTTACGGAGTTTTGCAGTGATTTCAAAAATATTTTTTTTATTGCTACCTAATACTCATATCAAAATTTCGCTGCACAGTTGTGAACACTTATATGTTATAATTTGTTGCTGATTTTTTTTTTGTAGAGTTATACTGAACGATTTTTTAAATTTCATTACCCAAAGTACCACGTTTTTCGTCGTGAAAATAAGCAAAAATGAAGGAAATTATTATTTTTCAGGTGAATGGTAAATAATTAAAAAAAACTCGTCCACAGTATTGTGCATCGTGTGATTGCACATTGACTGAAATGTTTTTCAAAACTTTTGGTTAAAAAATATTTGAGTTATTGGACCAGTCTGAAAAAACTCGGGAACAAGCCCTTAAGAACGGGACAGAACAAAAATTTTAGTCAACCATTCCTTAGGCTTGTCTTCGGAGAACACAGTTGAAATAAGAACGACTGTGTCTTTAGGAAAACGCAAATATGATTTTTATATGGGCAATACTTGTATTGCAATAACGATAGTAAGATTAGTCTTGAATTGAATGGGTTGCATACATGCACCTAGAACACTAGAATCGCCTCTTAAAGTGATAACAACTGATTTTTCTGACTAGTGTATCTAGGAAAATAAGAACCTAATAATTAAAACAGAAGCAAACAAGGATTCATACTTCCCATAAATTAAATTTCGTGGGCGTGGTACATAATTCAACGCTAAGAGCATTAATCTATAACTGTAGGTTTCTTGAAGACAATAAATACTAGACAATAGTTTTAGCCAACATTTTAAACAAAATTGTTATCTGTGTTACGAAATTCTGAGGCACAATCTCTGACGCCGGAACCTCGTGTATTTAACTGCAGCGCAAGAGATCACGCGTAACGAATTAGTAATTCAGGATAAATATTTACTCATAAAGTTGGAAAATACTATTATCTAGGATCGTCATTGACTATTTTTTTTATATTGGCTTCGAAAAAAGCGTAGAAATCAATTTATATTTTCGGTGTTTATTTATCTACTATGCACTATAAAGCCCTACACAATAAAATAACACTACGTCGAAATCATTGGCCGCAACTTGAGTTCTCCGCGCATAAAGGCAATATTATTATTGACGCTCTCATCTGTCACGCCCATGCAGTCTACGCGTTTAATGACTATCAGCTGATAAAAAAACACTACTCAAGTTGTTCGTTTAAATGCAAACAAATACATAAAATTACCAGCCCAGTGCTATTTTGCTATCTATTTTAGGCTTTCCGCGTGGACAAACATGCACAGATATAGACGAACTTAAAATTGGATGTGAATACGGATTTGTTTCTTTCGTATTGTATGAAAGAGATTAGTTTAGTTGTGCGTAATATGTATATATTTGTCCGTACGAAATTTTTTGCCTCTAATCTCGCTCTATCGTCAGCCTGAGTTATTACTTTCTGATGCGACAGCTTAGTTGCGTAATAGTTTTGACGTACCTGTTAAGTTTACATGATAATATCACAAAACTTCATTACAAACATCATAATCCAAGTTAAGTTTTTTTATTTATTTCAATTTTATGTATCTTTTATTTATTTATTAGTTTATTTATTTGGGCGATTTACGTGTCGTCGAACAGCACACGCCTTGGTAGTGAAACACAGGGTAAATGAGTCAGGAGTCGGCTACGGCATGTTTTAAATAACCACCCCAGCATTCGCCTGGAGTGATTTAGGAAAACCCTGGAAATTGGAAATCAGGATCGCGGAAGCCAAGATTCGAGCCTGTGTCCTCCCGAATGCTTATTGAGCTACAGTGGAAAAGTTTTATGATTTGTAGTATGTTTTTGGAACTCATGCCTCATAAATAAACTGCCTTTTACCCGTTTCTCTTCTCCCTTTGAGAAACCGCGGTTGTATTTTTGTTTCAATATTATTCAGGAATATTTCCTCACTGAAGGAATTCATGTCAGTTTGTAAGAAACACGCTTTCCTGTCAAGAATTTTCACGTGACGATATTTCCAGCACCTCAAAATTGTAATCACAGACTGTAATATCTTAAACGAAAGCTGCAATTATATATTATATTATTAATAATATTATTATTATCATCCTCTAAATGCCACACACACAGAACAGTCAGAAATTATAATGAAAAATACGAAGGAAAATTATTCACAATATCACAAACCCACAGTTGCACCACAAGTTGGCTTGTTTTCGTCCGTGTTCATCATTTTCGTCGTTTATTCTTAATAAACAAAACACGATAATAAAATATTCGAAGCTTTTGATACAGGCATTTGCATTATTGCCACATTTACCTAACCCAGTGTTTAGCTAATCATACAATTATAGTACGTTGAGAAACAGTTCGCTATTTATCACTACTCAATCGATATGTTTAAACTATTCATGTATAAATTATATAACCAAGATTTCCAACAGAAATTGGAAAACCTACCATAGGACTAAAGCCTAGGTTGCAATGAACATTTCCTTAACACAAACATATTGTGATAAGACTATCGTTAGCCGAGGGCTTGTTACAGCGGTAAAAACCTTTGTAATAAGAGGTAGGAATTTAGCTGTTATGGTTGAGAATGAATTTGTGTGATATAGTAGGTAAGAAGTGTTAAAATAAATAAATTCTTAACATTATATTTTTAAATAATATAATAACGTTTTTAACGCACCTGGAGATTATCCGAACAGAATTATTTTCGTTTCTGTTGTAGGAATTATGTTTATTTAAATAGCAGCAACATTCTGTTTTCATAATCAAAAATATGATAGTATTTTATTTTACAACTACATACAAACCAAGCTGTTTATTCTCTACCTGTTTAGTCTCACGTGCGACAACGTAGAATCGCTTTCAAAACTTCCGATTGGCCAACCTTTCTCACAGTATTAGTGCTATGTAAAAGTTCAACCTGATCCAACTTTTCTTAGTAATAAAACCGAGCGAGATGGTCCAACGGTAATGCGTTGGACTGCAATTGGAAGGATCCGGGTTAGACTCCTGATTTCAGTTTTTCGTGGTTTCCCGAAATAGCTCCAGTAAAATTCTGGGACGGATCCTTAACACAGGCCATGGCCGACTCCTCTCCCAGCTCCTGTCATTGTACCAAGTTGTGCCGCCGTCTCTAATGACCTCGCTCTCGACGAGACGTAAAACCCACTTACCTTATCGTACCTTAATAACAAAACTTGCCTCGTGTATGTGTACATCTCTATGTACGATTGTAGCTAGTCATATAGAAGTACATGCAGGTTAATTCTTGTGTTTAACACTGTGCAAATACTTATGTGCATCAGAACTCTGCCTTAATACAAATCACACGTTTTCTTTAAATCTTTCTAACACTACATGAACACAAAGACAACGTGGTTTCATTATACCCCAAAATAGAGGACACAAAAAAGAAAAAAGGAAAACTAGATTTTACAAAGAAATTGGCATTGACAAATTGATCGCATTTTTATTACAATGAATGACGTACCGTAGGTTCCAGTAGAGCACAATATAACAACACTAGAAGTGGTAAACTGACCGAAGTTGAGCATTGGTAACACTGGACTCGCATTCAGGAGGACGTGGGTTTGATTCCAGGTCCGGTCATTCTGATTTCGGTTTCCAGTGAGTTTTGAAAGTCGCAATTCTGTAATGGTTTCTTGTAACCAAACATTGTCCTTCCCCTCTGTTCCTATTTATTCAAATAACTGATTAATGCTTTGGCGTACTTTTCTAACTATTTCGTTATCAAGGATATTTGTAAAGCACTTATAATGTATATTCTTACGATGTGGAAAAAATAAGGCCTGAGTATAGCTCATACTAATTTGAAATGCAAGAAGAAAATCTGTAACCTACATGATAAACTCATCTTAATAACTGCACATTTTATTACGGTGTCGCAATACCGCGGCGTCACGGAAAAGCAGTATTACGGTTGCACAACACTACGGCGTCGGTGACGTCGCAGAAAGGCGGTCAGTAAGTGATGGGTAATCAATTAAATCAGTCACAAAAAAAGAGGCGGGTTGCGGCAATAGAGGTGTCTCAGGAATCCGATGACTTGAGGAGTTAAGTGGGTCTTAACACTTACCCAACACCCTTACAAACTCCTGGATTCAGCGGGGTTGCTCCACCCCTGGGCATAGCTGGGAGCCAATCAGAGGGGAGGATTCTGACGGCCTGGTGGGGGTGCGAAGAATGGTATAGACATCGAGCTAGCTACCGGGGGAGTTGGAGAAGAGAGTCGGCGAGTGAGTCTTCTGCTCCGACGGCGACCGCAACTAGGGACTCTGGTTTCGAGTCTGAGTGCGACCCTTTGACTAGAGCTCTACCCTCAACGGCAGTAAGAGCGGTGAGACTCGTTGGTTTAGGGAAGGAGAGTAATCCCTTACCTATCTCCTGTCTCGCCTTACCCTAACCCTTCCACTCGCTTCTATTTCTGTATTACTGTTATTCCTAGTATCTTCTATTCTAATAAACTCTGTTACCTTTCATCTCTGGCTTATTTATTTTCCCCTTCATGGCTAAACTCTGTAACAATTTGTTATTCATGAGCAACAAAACAAAGTTGTCTGTAGCAAATCATTAATTGGGACTCAAATACGAAGCACTGTGGGACTATTATAAATCTCAACTTGTATGAATATGTATCCAAAATAGTAACTGAACTATATGACAAGTTATTCAGTCGGTCCCAAGTTTAATAATGATATTGTAGAGAACTCAGTTTACTATTGACGTAAAACATACAATGTTGTATATCGGGAAAAACTTCTCTCAGAAAGTTCCTTTCATAAGTACACTGTAAAAAATTTCCTTAAATAGTGATGGAAGTAATTAACCTATAAACAGTATGGGATATTTACCGTACTTCAGCTTGTAAAGAGAACATGTGTTTAGCATTGTTTCATACAAGTCTGGCAACACTAGTATAAATGTTAAGGTTCGGCATCTGTCTCCATATTTAATTATTTAATTTTTCGCTCTTATGAAATTCTGGGAAGAAAAATGTGAAATTAGTTACTATAATATCAATTTTATTTACCTTGCGCTACAATAAAAGCATCGCAGTTGAACTTTTAACGCACATTTAAGTCGTAATCTGTCGAGCAAATTAGGAATATAAAAAAAAATTGTTCGACGAATTACGATTTAAATATACGTTAAATGTCTAACTGCGGTGGTTTAATTATAGCGCAATGTAAATAAAATTGATATTATAGTAACAAATTTCACGTTTTTCTTCTCAGAATTTCATGAGAGCTAAAATAAAATAATTCAATATGGCTACTGATGCCGAGCCTTAATGAATGACGTTTAAAACATCCTGTAGCGAGATAGCCGAAACTGGGAGAAGAAATTTTATAATAAAAGACACTTGGAGTCGCAATAGTCGGGAAACGCCTTAAAATTGGTGACCAAACGTTGAACACAATATGGTATCACAGATGCCACATATCGCTGCATCTGTGACTGCCAGGCGTAGCGTTCGTGTTGTATCAAACCAATTAATTGTTCCCATCTAGCAGTGCACCACCTGGCCCACGTGTGCTGCTTTCGAGCACAGTTTACTGGGTTACAATCTGGTGTCTTTTGCAGAGTGTTTGTGTACGTTTCCTGCGCATCAGGGAAGGGTTAGTTGACACTAATGCGAATCAGCACACGCGGGTCAGGTAGTACACTGCTAAGTGGGCACAATTAGTTGGTTTGATGCAACACGAACGCTACGCCTGGCAGTCACAGATGCAGCCATGTGTGGCATCTGTGATACCATAGTGTGTTCAACGTTTGGTCGCCAATTTTAAGGCGTTTCCCGACTATTGCGACCCCAAGTATCTTGTATCAAATGTCTTCTCCCAGCGTCGGCTATCTCACTACAGGAAGTTTTAAACGTCATTTATTAACAACCTGTATATTTGACTGCTTATTAGAAATGTATACGGACGATACCATTGATGTACCATAAAAAATCATTCTTGCAAATATGTTTTTACTGTGAATGCAACCACCCATGATTCAAAAGAAGGCTCTTCTTTGAAAAGAATATCGCGAAATAGTAAGGACGCAGTGTCGTATGTTTCTCCGGCTACATTAGCCCGCAGGGATCGATAAAGTATTTTAAACTTCCATAGCCCCGGCGGGCGAGTAATCTTGATGCGTTCCACCTCGGGGTCTTGACAAATCGCGTGTCTCCCATCAGCGGCGTTCGGTAGGCGCTCGCCAGGAATAGAAGCCGCTCGCCATCAGTTATGTGTCTTGCGTGGCGTAGGTCCGTAGGGGAAGGGGTGAAGGCACTGTTCCAGCCGGACAGGTTAATGACGTATCGTCGTGGCGTGCCTGCGAGCCTACCGGGGTTCTCAGAGCATCTGACAGCGATCACGACGTACCGGGACCGGAAAGAAGCCGCCGTCTATCGGCGAAGGTCGGAACCGCTCGCCGAGCGAAGCGATCAGACAGACGCTCGGGTCGTCGAACGAACAGCTAGTCTCTTCCGAGAATTGTTCTCCTTAACACATCATTTATAAATACTTCTTCTTGGCCGCTTCAAGTTCGCTGGTTTCTTGATGCACCAATCTTCTCACTGGTTGTGCGACTTGCCAAGCCCGCTGGATGTATTCGGGCCGTCCTGATTTCGGTTTTATAATTTTGAAAGCGTTGGAAAATCGAGGGATTTTCTTTTTTTCGTTTTTGGACTTCAGAGTGCTGCGCATAACACTGAAGGTTTCGAGTCTATTATTAAGGGCGCGGCCTACCCGCGCACAAGAGGCTCAAAAGCGACGGAGCTGTAAGGTCGACCTTGAAGTGCGCATCAAATGCCGCGTCGCCTCAACGAGCCAAGCGTTGAACTAGCGTGCAAGGTTCCCGCCGAACGGTTTTTGCTACGGGACATTAAGCGGTGACCATATAATTTTATTGGTGGAAAGTCTGCAACTAAGTTCAGCGCAGGTCGCAATCTGAGTTTCACAAAGTTTTATCCTTTTTTTATGTGATAATACCTCTATAATAACCAAATTTCAAAAATACTAAATTTTTTATTTGAAAATAATTTTAACATCCGTAAAGCTCTGCGCGAGAGGCCTATTCGCAAATCAAAACGCTAGTATCTTTGAAATATACTGGCCGTATATTTAAAAACATAAACGAGGTTTTTTACGGAACTATAAAAAATGGATGTCTTAATGTCAAACAGTTTTTACACATTAAGCCCGGTACACACTGTCCACAATTCAGTACAGAATTCTGTACGTAATTCTAGTATCACTGCGACAGTGTATACAGCAACCACGCTTGTTTCAGCCAGAATTCCTCTGATCACACACGTTCACGTTGCTTCATCGTACAGTTCTCGTCATTACTTGAATGAAACACTTCTGCAATAAAAAATGCCAACTTGTTGTTAAGTTTCGACTTACCAGACGTATTCTAGTTAGATCCCATTGCAAACATACAATTGTAAGTTCGACTGCATTAAAAAATTTAATTCGATGGTCGCCATATATTTTCAGGTAAGAAATGCTACAGTAATGAGTCAGTGAGAGAGATAATTTGGTCAGCGTTTAACATTGAGGTCTTTAGCGCTGGTGAAGGGTGACATGAGGTGAGTATGGAGCGGCGCCGGAACGAATGGGCCGGGGGGGGGGGGATTCCCGAGAAAACCCGCCGACCAACGGCATCGTACGGCACGATTCCCACATGCGAAAATACGGGGACCGACCCCGCCGGGAATCGAGCCTGGATAGCCTTGGTGGGAGGCGAGAGGTCTGACCCCTCGGCCACCATGGCCCCCAAACTGATACAGTAGATCACGTTAAAAACTTATTTCATTTTTTAAATAACTGAAATTATTTATAAACTTCAGAAACATTCTCACGTAGGCTTGGCGAATCAAGTAACTTGTTGCAAATCAAGAAATAGGAGAATACTTTAACACGTATGCGATTTGGTAGACAAAAACTTCATATTAAAACAAAGTCTGTATCAAATTGCGTGACCTATTTCCGTACGTCCTATACGGGAATGTACTAGCCTAACGGTTTTTTACGTTTAGTGCAGCTTGTTAGAAGTGCTTATTTATTTTTATTTGTTTATTTATTAGTGGTTTTCAGGCGCAGTTAAGGCATATTTGCTTCTCTTCCATTGGACCCATTAAATCTATTTACATTTTTAGAAACATAACCATACATTAAAAATTAAAATTATTAAAATACATACACACTTAAAACTAACGAGAACAAAACAACGTAGGTTATCCCTACATACAATACTCAATATGACCGAAATAGTGGGGGTAATAACTAAAACTGAACAGGTTAATTGACAAGTAACGGTAGAAAGATCAGGGGCAGATGAGGAGGTGGAGGACGGGATCAAATTTACTCAACACGAACATACGTTAAAATACACAAGTATACTTACTCCCTTCAGAACATCCACACATACACACACAGACACACGCGCATAAATGTGCTCACTGATGCACGTACATATGTACAATTAAATTCAATTTACGAACTATTAAACCAGTGCGTTGTTGTATATAAGTACTTGAAGTACATTTTGCCTCGGAGTTTTTTACATGGATTTATAGAAATGCAGTTGCGAAATTATGCTGCATATTGGTAGAACAGCAATAGTACTTCTTCATACATGCAAATGCAGGCCATCGTAACGAAGTCGGTTAGGCGCCGGTGTACAGTGCGAGAGGTCCTGGGTTGGAAACCCGGCTCGGACGTTGCTGTTGTGTTGTTCCTTGACCTCATATTACCCTCATCGGCTCTTAGGCCCGTTCTACAATGTCACACACGGAGACACGTAACACGGAAGCAGACAACGCAACTCCTTCCGAGTCGATTCTCCAATGGAAGGCACGCGGACACGGATAACTCACGGGAGAGCGTAAGGAGCTGGTCATCTCCCAACTCTTCCGAGTCCGTGAATACTTGTGGCCAATAGGAGAACGGCATTCACCTGCTACTATGTTAGTCATTTCAGTTGTGAGTTCATAAGAATAAGTTATATTCTTTTGACTATAGTAGTTCCGGTAGGGAGAAAAAAATTGTGAATTTCGAGGAATTGCTTGTGTATATGGTGAAAGACTCCGAGAAGATTTTTAATAAAACGAGTGCAAATTAAAAAAAAAAAACGAACCATTAAAAAAAGTAAAGTGGAAAACGATTTCTTCAACTATTAAGGCTCGGTTTAAGCCGCCGTATAGGATTATATTATTTTTCGCTCTTTTCGAATTCTGAGAAGAAAAATTTTAAATCGGTGACTATATCGCACATTTTATATACTTTGCACTACAGTACAGGCATGTCAATATAACTAGTAATGCATAGTTAGGTCGCAATTTGTCGGGCAAATTATGAATATAAAAAAATTTTCCATACACATTGCGGCGTAATTGCATGTTAACAGATAAATCAAAAGGTCTGTACTGTAGCTAAAAGTAAATAGAATTTGAGGTGTAATCGCATATTTACCATTTTTCTTCTCAGAATTCCAGAAAAGTGTAAAATAATAAAATTCAACATGGCGACTGAAACCGAGCCTTAATGAAGTGATCAACAGCAACTATTCAGGTAAGCTTGTTCTGTCCACACTATTATGTTAGCCATGTAGAGCGCAATATCAGCAATAATAGAGTAGGAAGTTAGCTTGATCTTGGTTGTATCGTGTGTCATTTGTCTTCATACTCATTGGTCAGAATTTCTTACGTTACCGTTTCACTGGGGAACAACTGGACGGAGAGCTGAACGTGTTCCGCTTCCGCTTCCGTGATTCGCTTCCGTTTTGTTACGCTTCTGTGACATTGTAGAACAGGCCTTGAAATCTCTCTCCTCACCTTCATACGCTACGTACATAACTAAAATTAACATGCAACAGACATGTATAATTTAAGTATTAAGTTCAAGTTCCTTGACAGTACAGCCTAGCTCAGACTGTACCTACAGTTTTCGAAACGTACACAAGGATACATTTACTCATTTTAAACTGGTGCCCCGAGAAACTGAACTAATTTGCGTGAAATGAAATGTTGTTGATCTGATACTGCGCTGTGGTAACAAAGACAGCGTCTGTGAAGCAACTATACTGCGGCAAACAGTTGGACGAGAACCATTCCCGTAGTTTCAAATTACTGTATACCTGCGTCTTAAAAAAATTCCAGACAAACTGATTTGTACAGTTTGCATAACATTTATAGAGTTGGAAAAGTGTTTTATTATGACTTGATTATCAAAGGATCAGATGCTAAATACAGTTTACAAATGCTTAGAATTTCTATGCTAAAGTTGAAATAAAAACTATACAATTATATTGGGTCTGTTATTGTATTTACTTTAACAGTAAAACCGAGCGAGGTGGCGCAACGGCAAAGTGTTGGACTCGCGTTCTGGAGGATCCAGGTTTGATCCCCTGCTCTGGCAATCCTGATTAAGGTTTTCCGTGGTTTCCCGAATTCGCTCTAGGCAAATGCTGGGATGGTTCTTTAACGAAGATCATTGTCAACTTCTCTCCCAGCTCCTGGCGTTGTATCAAGTTGTGTATCACCGTCTCCAACGACCTCGCTGTCTACTAGAGGTAAGGCCTAAAATCCACTTTCGTTTCCTTTAAGGTAGTGAACTTAACTGTTCCAGTTGCAAGACAGCTCTTGCAATAAAGTACTAAAATTTAATCTCTACTCTTGTGTAGCTGACATTATATTCCACTTTCTGGTTGTAAATAAAGTGAGCTATTTTGTTTAATATCAACATGACAACGTTATGTTCCTAATTTATGATAAAGGGGTTATACATAACGCTTGTCCCCCAAAATTGAACTACTTCAGGATTCTATATGGAGACGCTAAGGCCTTACTTACACAGATAGCTTAAGAAAGTAGCTAAGATAGGTGAGAAATAATAACGGGATAAAATAAAAAAAAATTCTGATTTCCTTAATTTTTAAACGAAGCAGAAAATTTTCTTTACACTGTAGCACCAGTGTTACATAAAAAGTTCATTTTCCACGCGCTAACTTTCAAGATATTTTCATATGGTTAACCTCATATTTTCATCTGAACGTTTACTGTAAATTATATGCTAACGTACGCTTAGCGGCTGAGAATTACCAGCTCGGTAGTTGCGGTAGCTTCAAGGGAACATGAATGTGTGGCTATGAACGTCTGTGGGCAGGCCAAGCGTAGGCAAAGAGGAGAAAAAACAGTGCTGCGCAGAGATGGAATCGATGTAAATAAAGAGTTACGAAAATAAATAAATAAAAAAGGTAAATTGAATCTCCGAAATTGGATACAGTCATAAAAAAATAAACATTCGACGTTGTGTAAACAGATAAAATTAACACGAATCTAATCCGAATTTCCAAACTGAGCACTGTGGGACCAGAATATGCTACATTTAACAGCAGAACATGTGTCTAAAGCAGTGTATGTATTTTTACATATTTTTCTCATGAAATACCAGAGTGAGTGTCTTTTTTACTAGAGTTAAAATTGCAGGAAATAATTTGAAAACAACTCATTATTTTTTGAAAATATTTTTTCGCATACAATTTTAAATTGGAATATATCTTCATCATAATATTTGCGATGTTCCAGATACACGTAAAATTCGACAAGGGAATTTCCAGAATCAGTCAAGTGATACTAACTTAACGATAAGACAAAACACTTCTGAGTGATTACATATGACGAAATAATTGTGTCTGAATTCTGGTCACGTATTTATGCAGAGGTATCTACAATAAACTTAGTGCATGCTGTTCATAACATTAATATGCTTAAATATACATAAATAATGTATCAATTCAGTAACGTTGCAGTGTTCAACGTAATGTTTCAGTTACCATTATCGTTGCTAATGTGAACTAAATTTTACTTTAATTTCCTACATAAAACAAAAAAAAAAAATGTTTTTCGTTTGGTTGGAACTAAGTGGTGATAATAAATAACAACCAAAACCAAATTAAGGTATTTAAAAATATCCCTAATATCCTTGCCCGGTTGTTCTTTTGCTATGCAGCAAATACTTTCCGAAAGGCTGTGGCGTTAAAATATTATAAACACTGGATACATACTGAGCTAGAAGTTAAAGGAGACTTAGCTAGAAATGCAAACTAAAATTAAAGTATTTTAAATGGATAAAGTAAAATTACTTATTGTCTCAAAATACTACATACATTGCCGAGCAGTACAAATACGGCACCCAGTTGGATGCATAGAGGGTTGCATCGAAAAATTACATCACACGTAGTTAGTGGTACAAATGGATAAACAAATTATATAAATGGCTGAATAATATGACATTTATGGATGGATTTACAATACTTCCAGTTATATTAAAATCGGACTGCGAAACACCTTATATCACAGTTTTACATGGAGTCTAAAATACTAGATTATCTGAGGTTCACAAATTTATAATCATAGGAAGATGTGTTCAGAATCCAGGAATACCGGATACTATAGTATGCGGCTGGTGAATTTTGAACTGGGTACACAAACAATGTTTTTCAGACATGTCAAGGGAAGGGGCTGGCAACGGTAGTTCTTGAAAATCATGGATGCAGTCCTGTGCGGTTGATTATACCCTACTGAAATCTCCTACTTAAATTTCCAACTAGAATTGGGAACATGTGGGGGCGTTATAACTCTTCCACACACCGCTGTCACAATGTCCCTCTTAACAAGAGAAAGGGTCGTCTGTTACAGACTATATCTCCTCGGTATATCGTAATTTTTAAATCAGAAAAATGACAGTTAATTTATTTAGTTTATGGGAAGGTTGAACAGTTTGTAGGAAGTGTGATACAGGATTATTTTCGTGCAACTCGCAATTCTTTGACAGAAAATTAGGATATCTATCTTAGCGAGGGAGCGAGGTGGTAATACGCAGGAGTCACATTCAATGAGATGAGTTCTGTTTCGGTCCTTTCATTCTGACTTCGTTTTACCTACTCTGCCGGAATCACTCCACGTGAATCCTGAGATGGCTGCAGAAAAAAAAAGCCATTTCTGCTGCTTTTCCATTTATGATTTTCTGAGATATATGCCTTTATCGTACGTGCTGAAGTCGTTTGCGCTGTAACCTGTATTTTATATGTCTGAAGAGTTGCTGTAAAGAAAAATAATACAGCTAAGTACAGTAATTGATCAGTCACACTCCTTCCAAAAATAATTTAGTGGAGCATTGTAATAAAAATTGTCGTCGTGTTAAAGTGAAATTTTGTGTGTTAGCTCTGAACTTCAGAAACTACCACAACAGGGAATTCATAAATTTTGTCATGCTAATGTATATAAAGTACATGACATGATACCATGGAGAAGTATAAAGATGGTTTGGAGTGTTGGACACTGCTACTATGCACGTTTTCCTCCGCGATAGACATTTATGAAGTTCCAATTTAAAACATGTTTCAGACAGACCGACAGAAAAAGTTGTCAAAGCTCATTTTCAAAACGCCTAGTGATTTAAGAGCAAAATAAACATTCATCATATTACAGTATTTTATGGACAGTCAAAAGAATGTCATAGGAATCTCAACTTTTGTAAGCAAGTGTTCCATAATTTATATACTAAGGAACTCATTACTGCTGTTTCTTTTATTGTACGATAATACACTGAGCATGTCAGTTTTTTAAATTTAATGATATTGTCCACTATCACGCCCTCATCTCTCGGTTTGGATAGTTAAATTTGACAATATGACGCCGTAGTGATTATTGGGGACTAACGGTTGATAATTTCACACATTATCTGCTGTTACGGTAAAAATAAAACAAAAGTTATGTGTTCGCTGCGTACAGAAAAAATTGGTAATCGGCGGAGGGACGTGAGTTAATTATACCCAAAACACTGGAAACAAGTTCTAGATTTCATGACTGAAATATGAACCCCCTGGATAATTAAGTGGTCGTTTCTCATTTACCGATAGCAATGAACACTGTCGTGTTCAATTACTTGGCCGTATTAGCCATTTCATGAAACTCTGCGATTATGTGGCCTGATCAGCATACCTACTCTCACTACAATGATTACATTATATACTACTAGCAGTTCGTCCACGGCTTTCCAGTTGCTTAGTACTAGTAGCAGCTAATCTTCGCTTTGATTGAAGGACCTCTTTGTACACCAGATTAATTAAGTAGTTCGGCAATCATGTAATAGGAAAACCAAGATGCTAACTGAGCAGTTCACGTGTAGCTGTCCATGTGAGAAGCAATCCTCCCTCAAATATATTCCTGGATGTTTCAGTGACTGACCACGGGTATTATACAAGCTGTTTCAGAAAATATTTTACATTCTTGGATGGCAGGTTCCTTACAACAAAACAAGAAATACAGGATACACCCCGAGCACAACCAGAGACAACATTGGCCTCAGTTAATTTTTTTTTACAAAACTATATATACTTGGAGTCTATTGCTAATGGGGAATTTTTGCGTTTTAATGCCATGCTTTCTTGTTTCGACTGTTTATTCGATAATTATTTTTTAGGCTTAAACAGGATCACATATCAAAAATCTGTTCGGCAATTTTTGGCTGCGTTAGATGATTTTTTCAAAACAAGAAAGTCAATTAACATAATTTCGTTAGATACATAACTAGGCAAAACCATAGTATTTACTGCTCTGAGAAAAAATGAGCCAATACGGAGAAAACGATTTGAAATAGAACTGCGAAAATTTTATATCTCTTCTCGTTTAAGCGTAAAAAATTAATATCGCTAAAACATATATAAACAAGAGAGCATGGCTTTAAAGTTTCGCAGTATCGTTACTGGTGCCCATCCTTGTGAGGCGTGATGACGGCAAAGTCGCAGTTCTGTAACCGGCTCATAAGAGGAATATGTACCGGTTTCAAATTTTCGCGTTAGAGGTTTGGGAACAGCGGAGCGATATGAGCCAGACCTAATAACAGGCTGGACACGAATAATATCGCGTCTATTCGCAGAGCGCCAAAATTGTGTGAAGGTTTTTTTTGTAGTCTTTTATGCGATGATCCTAAAATTTTATTTTTTGATAATATGAAGTTAAGGCCAACGCATTCATATTTTTTTCAAGCTTTAAGAATGCATGTGGTATTTTTGGAGTTACAGCAGTCTAAAAATTACGTCGGTTTAAGACATTTTGAGACGTTTGGTATTCACGTTTCTAACTAGAATTTTTTAAAATTATACAAGCGTGGTTCCAAGTGTGTGTTATTATAGTATATAAATGCAATACGAATAATTTGAGTGTTTTGGCGTAAAAAAACTACGCGTAGCATGCTACAACACCGTCCATGCACCAGGCGAGGACTTCTCTTAAGTAAGTGTTAGGGTTAGTATGTATGTTTAGGGTCAGCTTTGGGAGTTTTGTCCCGGAGTGCGACCAACGAACCGATTGCTTGTCATAACTGAGACACACACTGGCTGTGGTGCGAATCTCGAGCAATAATCACTTTGTGAAAGGGTTCTGGAGCTCTATATGGACTGACATTTGCTCAGGGGAACGCTCATATGCGTTGTGTTTCGCAGGTACTCTAAGGATCGGCGTGAAAAATTCCGAGAGTTGTGTAGGAGTCAATCGCGGTTTGGACTAAGAGTGGCGTTGATTGAAACCTCTGCTTATGAGTAGGCCTGGGTAGTACCTGAGCTTTGATGATGTGTTCTTCCCATTGAGGATTTTCCGCATTACCTCAGGTACCCTGATTATGGCAAAGTTGAGGATGCGAGCTCCTCTGCGTGTGACATGACCTGATGATGCCCAGTTCCTGAGTAGGAAAAAAACTGTCAGGGAATGGTGCACGGTCATATTAAATTTACAGTATTTTCACAGTTACAAGCATTTCTGATCAATATTTTTGACTTTTCGTGCTCAAAATTATAGTCCATTATACTTTTTTTGTATTGTAGTATACAGAAATAAACTTCTCCCATATTATCTAAAAATGTAAAATTGTGAAGTATATTTTCATTTAGAGCATGAAATGTCAAAAATATTAATTACCTTCTGAAAAAACACGTAGCGTGAAAAATACTGGCGGTTACATCCAATCGTGCACTATTCCCCTTGAGAAACTGGATCCATCCACAAAGGGGTTTTGTAAATGTTTGGTAGGCAATTGCCCTCGTCAAGTGAGTCGCCTGCCGCTAACCCAGTGGTCTGGCTGTTGTTAAGTGAGGTAGTTTTCACTACCACCTACCGCGTTTGTAAGGACGTATCCCTTTCTGTTGGACTGCATTCATCTGCTTCCGTCTTGGCTAGGGACGGGTTTGGATACGTTAGCAGGTGCGCCCTGCTATAGGTGGTTCGGGATAAAGTGAGCACTCGAAGAAGCCCTGCTAAAGTTATATTTTCAGCCAATTCGTATCTTTCCGCGCGTAACGGCTAACAACGGGGAAATGTTTAACATCTCCAGACACGTCACTTGATGCTTGCGCATGTAAGATAAATTACGCCGTCAGTGTGAATCAATACTGTTTGGTAAAATAAAAATTATTAATTAAATGAATTACAATTTTGTTGATTTCATTTTATTTTGATTCTGTATAACTATATTTAAATAGGAAAATACACGGAACTATTTTCCGTAATTTCGCTGCCAACCATACAAGCAGTAACGCAACTAGAGTTAATGTAGAATTATATGCAGTAATGGCTAGTGATATTATTCAAAGGTTAAATATTTAGTGTTCACTTTATTCCGAACGACCTTTACAATACGACACTGTGAAGCGTGGGTTCTGGCACCGTCCACGTATATATTGATCTGTATGAAGGCTACTCTCCTTATAATACGCAACGGGCTCAGGTGTGGGAGAGAATAGTGGCCTATTATTAAGTTTTCGGTGAAAGATCCAGGAATCATCTTGAGTAACTTCACATGGCAATGGTCAGTACCATCCAATTTTACAGTTTTGTGCATACTTAATATCAAATCCTTTCAAAATACTTCATTAAAATGTCATAAACTTCATCAGCGTATTGTAAGGGGTCAGAATGGTATGTTTGCACAGACTTACATGGGATTCGATCCCAGAAATTCCCAATCTGTGGACAGGAGTTCCAAATTTTGCTCCACGTAATGTTGAAAATATTCTTTATCAAGAAGTTACGAGTATGACTAACTAGCGTAATTTCCACAACGTGTGTGCAAATTAACCCTGAAATTTAAAACGTGTTTCCTATATCTGAATATCAAATAATATTCAATTTTTTTTCTTATCCTATCAAACAACTTGGTGGACCTACACCAATAGGGATCAGTTAAATAAGTTAATATTTTGATTATAATCAAACATGTAAAATCAAAGTTATTTTTTATCTGTCCTGTGTTTTCTCAAATGCATGTATTAAACTATGATCTGCATTGGGATATGAACACTGTAAAAAATCTTCCGAAAAAAATTTAGGAAGTTATTAACCTAAACACAGTATGGTACAGTTACTATACTTCCGCCTTGTAAATGTGAAAACTTTTACAACTGTTGCAATACAAGTCTAGTTACTTCAGTATACATTTGACTATTTGTAAAAAGGTTTAGGAGTGCTACCATGGATGTCTGGGAAACAATTCTACCACACCTACTATCTTACAGGTCCTATACGTACGTGTGGTAAATTAACAAACTTTTTTTAGAGTAAAGCCTACATTACTAAACACAACATGAACCAACAACATATTTTTTTTATCTTGGAGGTTTCGATGACTATAGATGATGTATTGAAACACTACTTTTGCAGCACATTTCACCCCTTTTCACATAGTTATTGGACCGTATTTAGAAAAAAATACCTTCTTAGTGCTTGTCTTAACCCAGTGGGAAATAAACCCTCAAAATTTCGCTTTTCTTGGTCTAGATGTTTGGGATGTGCTTTGGTTTAACAGTCAGTCAACTACAGTCAGTATTCAGTTATGTGTCATCTATATATGTATATATATATATATATATATATATATATATATATATATATGCGTCTAAACATCAATGCGTCAAATATTTCTAATATAATTACTTGCATTGTGAGTTAATTTGCGGATGTCTAAACGTAAAATTTACATAATTTTAAATCAATGACTAGTTTACACTTAATGCAATTCAAGGTGGCTTCATGAACAATGGTTACATTAAAGACAACTGCAGATACTAAAGCTGCCCTATTAAAAAAATTTCCATACATTAGTATCAAGCAATGTGAAAAGTTATATACATTACTTCTTGTAATAAAATATACGTTAAATAAAACGTGTAATTCTTAATACATTCCGCAAAATGACACGTCAAATTCAAAAATTTACTGATTTAGAAACTAACCTATAATATATCTAACTAACAGGCAGAAATAAGTTGAATCACAGTGAAAAAATTAAATGAGTTACGAAGTGAAACTGTGATATTTGAACTATTATTTTTTTGCAGTGTGGGTGCATGACAATCTGAAGTGTTTTGTTGTAGGTGATATGCCGTTGTTAGCAAATGTAACGGAGTCACATAACCCCCACAGTTACATAAAATGACTAAAAACGGGAAAATTAGCAACAAATAAAAAACTAAGAAGCAAACTAAGGAAACTAGGAACGGCTGTAGAAAACAGTCGGAATGCAGTTAAGAGTTGGCATATTAGGAAAAAAAAACGGAGAAGGAAAGTCAAAACAGAGAAGCACCAAACAAGGTGCATAAAATGGACAAAGACAACGAGGACAAGGTAACGGCAGAACGATTATGTCACACACAATAATAGTAAACTCCATTCGCCGACAACAGATGTGACGTTTCGGGAACTGGTATCGTTTCCGTCTTCAGGCACTTATACAGTCGTAATATTTATTTACTTATTACTCCGACTTTTAAATAAAGGTAAATTGAGAATGTGACACACAGTGTTTGTAAATTTAAATCCGTGGTTGTAAATCCAGGGTTAATTGCCTACGTAATAATTACAGCTAATACGTTATTGTTAGGAACGTTACGGTTAGCTAAAAATATACAATAGAATATTTTAGGACAAACCAATCATATAATTTATAACTATTTCTGCACTGTTACGATTGTACTTTCTCACATATAAATGTATAATTTTTTCTGCCGCCAAATAGCGTACAATTTTTTATTTTTTTTAGAAAACAACTTAAAATATCAGTTTTTTTCATGACTGCGAGCAGTATAAATGTTTTCTAAATTAATCCGTTACAAAATACTTCGATTATTTCCCCCAGAATGAGCAGTGGCGGCTCGTGGGTTGTTGCCAGGTAAGTCAGCAGTTGCCAAGAGCTGTACAGGGCAATGCGCTGGTTGACTCTACAGCCACTGACATGCTGATGCGCAGGTGTACCTTACTATTGAGTGGTCCCATAAGATCTAGTAGTTGGCAAATTTTTCGTGGTCGTTGGTCTACGGCGCGTTCATCAAGAGTGCACAGTTCCGACTATCTGCAGCCCTACCTGGCAACAACCCACGAGCCGCCACTGAGAATGAGGGAAGCTCTGTAAGGTGTCCATAGTTATAGGCTACCCATATTTTGTAATAGGAGGATGGAAACTGGAAGAAATTGTATAAACTCCAAAAATATCTGCTCCATTAATCATAACAATTACGTCTTTGGCCTGTGTGTCAGGTAACGTACGCTTTTGTTTTAAATAAGTTATTTCACCAAACACTTGTATGGTGTACTTACTATGTTGAAAGCAGTCCTGCAATATGAGTTAGGATCAATGATGTTACGTTTTCTCCTGCTTAACTATCAGCAAAAATTTATGGATCTATTGATAGCAATACAACAATACATAAAACAACAAGTGGCAGTTTCGTAAGCGTTTGGTAGAAATAAAACTTTCCGTAGACGTTTTAACTGTAAGACAATATTCATAAAATTATATGTAAAAATACTATACTATACAAGTCAGTTAGCTTTTGTGTACTTATTAAATTCATATTGACCTGCAAGAATACACTGACGCATTTTTTTAAAATAAATTTTCCAATATTTTCCGTTTTTTGTTCGAATTTTACTAGTTCTGACGATCACAAAAATTCTGTTGAACATTTATTGCTGTACTTAAAATCTTCTTGTTTGCATTTTTCGGAAGGTATGCAGGAGGTAAGGTAAATGGGCTTTACGTCTCGTCGACAGTGAGGTCATTACAGACGGTGAAACACAGCTTGACAGAACTGGGTAACAAAGCGGTCATGACCTTTGCTAAGGAACCATTCCAGAAATTCCGAGAAACTCTGGTAACCCAAAAATAATGTTCGCCGGAGCCAGGTATAGAACTCGGGTCCTCCAGATTGTGAGTACAACGTGTTACCGTTGCACCGCCTCGCTCTGCGGCATGCTAGACGTTGTAAGTAGAGCCACGATTTTGTTGCGAAAAGATATTTGCAACATTTTGTTTCAGTGTCTCGCGCGCACCTCGGCATCTCTGCTTCACAGCTATTGGCAGCGCGTCTTTGCTCAGACACGTCCATCATTTGACTGCACCAATAACATTAAGGCTATTGTGACGCAATACGCCTGTGATTTGTCAGTAGAACTTCAAGACGTGTGACAGTTAAAACGTCCAATCACTGACCATGAAACAGAGTTGCAGATGTGAACATAAGGCATTGAAACGAAATGGTGCAAAAATCTTTTCGCCATAAAATCATGGCTCTTGTTATAAGCAAAGTTACACTGTAAAAAATTTTCCCCGTCGATTTACGGAATTTCCGGTAAAAATTTCTCCGGATACCTCCGTAAATTCACGGAAACTTAGTTCTTAATCCAACAGAAGTTTCCGCAAAACAGTTTCATCACACGGAACTGAGCCATACTTACATGTCTATAATGCTGTAATTACATTTCTACAGATTTGCAGATTCACCGGTGATGTTATTAAAATATATCCGTAATATTAACATCTTTCTAACTCATAAATTTTTGATTTTTTCCGTGCATGTGTCCGCAGCAGACTTACGGACATATATTACGTATGATTCCGTAGTGTATATTTACTATTATCATTTCCGTATTTTACTTTTACGGACACTATTTCCGTTTGTTAATGGCACATTTCCGTTAAAATTTATAACGGTATACACGGGAGTATTTCAAGTGGTACCGAATGCCAGTGGAATTATTAGTATGTTGCTAAGGAGTACTGAACAACAGTTGCTAAAATCTCTCACAAACGTTGGTGGCACTATTAAAAATAATTTTCGTTGTTTTACGGAGAAGTGCTGGAAAAAAATTCTCCAGAAGTGTCCGTTAATTTACGGAAGACAACTATCTCCACTTGTGGAAACTCGCATATTTATGTGACTTCTTTATAATGCAGGCGGAATAATGCGTTCGGTTATATATTTAGATTATTCTCGCAGTTTTAAGCATGTTTAATTAATGAAACATAATTACGTATAACTGTTTTACACAATAATTATTTCGTTAATTAAACATACGTTTCCGCAAAATTACCCGTAAGTTCACGGACATTTTTAACAGTGTATAAAACAATTCACAGCGGTTTGAAAGTTATAAAAACATAGATGCAGCTATTTATTCGTCATCCTTGTTATTGTTGAATACATTTTCTTTCAACGAAAAATAAATAAAAGAACGAAATGTTGAAGTTTCCCCAGCATGCAAACGAGTGACACAGTTCTATAATTATTTTTCAGACTTTTGCTATCAGTCTGACTTCCGCCTCTCGTCCGCACGACTCGTAGAACTTGGCGACGCAGGCAATCCCGCCAGTGTAATGACTTGAGAACATGTTTGCACAAACTTTTTTACAGTTCCATTCCTCGACGTTGGAGTCTTAAACCTGCTCTTTCAAAGTTCGAGGTTGTGAAACTGTCTTATTGCTTTACGAGCTTGATAACGTGAACATTCACTTAAAATAAATCAATAAAATTATTTGTTCTTTTTATATTTACCGCTTTCAGTGTTTGACGTTATTGAAATATTGCATAATCATTGCTTACGGAAGTAAATCAGCAGTATTGTATTATTGGCAACAGTGGCATACCTTGAGTTTCAGAATAGTATGAAATTAAATATCTTTAAAAATGTAAAATAAGGTTGCAAATCAAGTAAATCTGTTATTTATTTAAACAATTCTATACTAAATTTTTCAATGATTTGAATACCGTAGTTGAAACGATGGTTTACAGCTGAAAACTTGACTGTTTGCTGGGTTTCAATGTACGTTCAACTTACCAGAAGATTACTGGCTTTCGCTTGTACGTGAATCTGTTGCTCTATTTGACAAAGCCAATAAAAATCCCGCTATTGTAATGTTATTGGTATGCAGACACCTATATTGTGTCAGACGTACATCTGCCAATCATATATGTTGCAAGAAACTACAGTGTTTTCAAGGGTATGTTGGCACAAAACATTTTCGCTACATACCATCATCAACCATAGTGTGTAACAGATTCCATTTTGCTTATCAAAAACTGTGTAGTTGGTCCTTACAACCATATTTGTCTATGTTATCTTCGCTGTGATATTTTATAGGTATTTTAAAAGAACGACGAATCGTTGAACGTCAGGCTGCATCACGATATAAAAATGAGAGTCTAATTCTGTTGTACGGATCTGATGTTTCCTGGTTACAACAATCCCGGATCCTCTCTGGAATATCGTGTCTTCCCGAAACCAGTGATTAGCTATTCAGTGCGCTCGCAACTGTTATCCGCTCCGAGCGATGTGACCGAAATTCCCGGAGTTTCCAATAACACGGCTGAAAAGGGGAGGAGTGGAATTGGATCTGTCGGAGGTAATGTTGGTCGGTCTGCAGGGTTGGTAAGGGATTGGGGATGGGCCGTGAACCGTGGGGGCTGGTGATAATGAGGGGCTATAGGAGGGGGAAGGCGGAATAGGGGCGGGGAGAGTCGTTACCGAGCGTTCGCACTTCCCATAGCCTGTTGCCATTTCCGATCTTCGGCGCCGTCTGACGGACCCGCGCACTTCGGAACCTCCCGTGCCATTTATCCCTCTCCGTTCGCAAATGTTATTTGAGAAGATTCCAGCCACGAGAGGAACAGGAACTATGTTGAGGGTAAGTGAGAGAGGGTGCGGAGAGTTGTAGGAAATGATGATAGGCGAGGGGGTGCGTAGTCGACTGAGATCCTCACGACTTCCGAAAGAGCCAGGACTGTCGACTGCTTCACACTCTCGACCCACTTCACAACATCCGCGGAAACGTAAAAACACGACACACCCTACTGACTTGCTTGTAAAAGTCGTAAAACCAATTCCAAGTTTCCTTGTGACTAGGCAACTTTGGCTTGAAACGTATCCGCGGGGAAAAAACGTAGCACCGGATTCCAGACACGAATATCCGACTTTTACAGTCGAGGTAAATGAAAACAAATTTGCACTCAGCTCATTAACCCCTTCCCTCAAAAACATCGTGTCACAAATACTTATTCGACAGTGCTGGAGCTTAAGAGCTTTTCATCTCTTTAGCAGTCGTCTCTATTTTAATTTATTGCAATCGCTTTCGTGCATCATGTAAACCAGGATAGATATAAGAGGCGATTAATACACTTAAAGAAAAGATTAGCTGTTTCGTGTAAACATCTTTTTTGTCGCAACCAAATAATTGGTATTTAAGCAGCCAAATAACACAACATGTAATTTTCAAGAACGTGCTGTTAAATAATGTGAAACTGAAAATCTATATATCGGTAAACTTTTTTAAATAAGTACTGTAATTTAAAAACATCGGTGTACGTGGGACTTCTTTGCTGAACGGACTGAGTTTCATGCTTTGAAGACTAAATATGCGTAAACTCATGTGAAAAATAACCATGCGGTGTTTCTCAAATAACTGATTCATTAATTTTTGTAATTTAAATAATATATTATTATTGTTATTTTGTTGACTCTGTTTGGAAGTATACCTAAATATTTGTTCGGCTATGCGTATATTTTTGTGTTGAACGATTAAAAGAACATTTTATATAGCCGAGAATAGAAAAAATGACCCATCGCATTAAGGTCGTACATTAAGGATGTTCAAGTGCGATAAAATAATAATTTTATATTTATATGAAATAGTGTTTTTTGTAGACGATACTTGTGAGTGTAGTTTCCTCTTACGAAACAATTTTAACTCGCATAGTTTTCTCATAACGGCGTGTCAAAGTCAAAATTTGCTTGTTCTGCCACCATGAAAATAGTAAAAACAAATTGACTTACGTAAGTGAAATAATTCACAGTGAAATAACATGCCACGAGCTACGTAATAAAATAGTTTTAATAAATCTCGTGAACTATTTTGTATTTTAAATAATTGCTGAATTTTCAACTTTTTTTCCTGTACTTTTGCGAATGTTTTAAAAACTTAAAAATATCACGTTATAGTCTTTTAAATACTTTATTGCATACCTAATGGGATGTAATATCACAGTGAATAATTTAATTCAAATAGGTCAGTTGGTTTTCACTATTTGCATGGCAGCAGAACAAGCAAATTTCGACTTTGACGTACCGTTATTAGAAAACTATGCGAGCTAAAATTGTTTTGTAAGAGAAAACTTTACTCATTAGTATCGTCTACAAAACCAACACTATTTCATATAAATATGAAATTATGATTTTATCGCACTTGAACACCCCTAATATTTACAGCCAGAAAGCCTTATTGATTGACACATCCTAATAAGTATAGGGCTCTTAAAATGTATGACATTTACACATTATGTTCATTATTATTTTAACGTCTTTATTTTGCCTTGTCTGTGCAAATTATTTTATTGGGATTGTACATATGTGACCAAAAGCAATATTAAATACGTATACTTATAAATATATCTACAGTGCAAATTGTCACAGAAAATGCCAAATAATTTTGTACGAGTGATTACAAGTTACCGTGCGTAGAAGTATTAAGGTCTAGTTGAAACAACAAAATGTACGTTTGTGTACTTCTAAACCAATTAATACATTACCAAATATTTTATTATCAAGCGTAAGTACTTTGTCAAGCAACACGATACTATGTTGGGTCAACCAAATCGTGTGTACTGCGTTTGAAGGCTCGTTCTGGTTACAAAATAATTAGTCAGCTCAAGTAAATATGTATTTCTTAATATTAAACAAATAGATGTGTGTAAATATTGAACCTACATAATTTTCAACAAAAAAGAAACGCCATTGCATACTTCGTCATATATATCTCTCCTAACGGAGCCTACGAAAATTTAAAAATGACCGTTTAAAAATATTGTCATGAGGCTGTTACAGTATAAAAAAAAAAAAAATAAAATAAAAAAAAAAAAATAAAAAATACAATACCCAAACACATATGTAACAAGCATTAGTTATCACTATCTAAAATAAAATGAACCACGATTTCTAAAGGAAAATTGTATTCACATGCAATGATTTCGTTACAAAATGACCATAAATTGTTTAATGATGTTTTAATAATAGTACTCAAGCATTCTCAGTGAGGAAAGATAAACTGGGAGGAATAAAATTGTTTGTGAATCTTTTTATTTAATTTTTTCCCCCTCGAAAATACTACTGCAACCTTCTATGCGGAGAAAAAAATACCAAGGTCAAAATTTTGGCTTAAACTTACCGCAGTAATATGATTACTTTCCTATTCGCATGAAAAACTAGCTAAGTAAAATAAAACGTTTTTTGTTCGTTGCATTCGTGTGTGGTGAAACGAACATAGATGATATAATGAGAGAGAAGAACTGTGTGCGTTCGCTTGTCACATGGTTTCCATCCTATAAAGACAAGCCTGCCTCGGCCAAACTGTCTGTAAACTATAGGTGTAGGTACATTTCCTAACGAATGTTATTAAGTTAATAATCAACACTTTTTTAAGTCACGCACTACAAGAGAAACGGCGTGAAAATCCAAAGTGATTAAGACACTGTAATATAAAGCTTATAATAAAAACGGAACACAATTTTAATAATAGCCTATTTATAGAAGTAATCTTAAACTTTGACACACAGACACCTTTTTTCAACGTGTTTCAGAAAGTAAGTTTAATGACACATTTCTATACTTATATACTTCCGAACAGTTTCTTGTAAAATCTTCGAAAATTTTCTGTAGTGTCACCATTTTTTTGGGATACAGGTTTTCTAAAAGTTAATTCAGTAAAATAAAAAGAAGTAAAATATTTTTAAGCTCATGAGCGGAAGCAATTACCTCACGCGAATCATCTCCAGGCTAAGTGTTTGGTGGATTCTTGGACTAGACGACCTCCGGACTGCAGACATAGGACGACGTTTCTGGTTTGGTAGTTGGACTTCGGTGGCGCTGGGTGAAGTTCCTTAGCACGGGCTGCTCCTTGGTGAAAAAGTTTGATTAACACTTGGAGGTGGGTCTGCAGCGGTCTGCTGGAGCGAGTCGCGACGGCAAGTTGGTCTCCGAGGAACTTCGCCGAGATGCCCGAGAGACAAGCGGCAAGACGCGCCGAGATGATGCCTTCCAACATGCTTTCAAAATGAATAAAGTTTTGTCCAACCAGCTTCACCCTCTGTTTCTTCGACTCTTCACTGCGCGCCAGTTGCGATGATGGCCTTTGCGCGTCGATGCAGGAGATTATCACAGAGAAGAAAGAACTGTTGTAGGAGATTATCACTGAGAAGAAAGAACTGTTGTATATGCCATGCTTCTGTTTGAAGAGGGATAGCAATCCAGTGTGCTTGTTGGTATTGTATCGATTGTTCCTACAATAATTTGTTCTGTAGAAGTAACGATACGTAACATAGAAGAAAAATGTTATTTGTTCCTGAAAAAAGTACCGACAACGAAACTTCTTGTTATCCCTGCGATACTCTTAATTGACCAGCTCTATAAAAAGATCAATAAGCAATCAAGTTGATTAACTCAGTGCTAATAAATTCAGGGTGAATAGTTCCCTTACATTCAACAAAATTAAATATTTGTTGTCATCTAAAGAACTTCATCTGGTTTGACATATTTTCTCAAGCTTTAGTTTTTAAACGTAGGCATTAGTATTAATGATAGTGAAATCGAAGAAAGTAAATATTCGTGAAGTATATTCTTAATTTTATTAAATTCTAAGTCTCGAAAATATCTTTCAGTAATGTGTAGAAGCGCATTTAATGTTTTCCTTGTTATTATGTGGTGCGGTATAATATTTCTAGGTGTATATATTTTTTTAGAAATATACGGTATGAGATAAAATACTTTCTTCAGTCGAAGTGACAACATAACTGAGCATTTACTTGTAATTAGTCACAGCATCTACACAATGAGTGTTGTTGAACTAACAAAATCTCATACAGTCACACGTAAGAAGTCACATATCAATAATCTAAACACTCCGAAGCAGCCGGAGACACTAATGCTTATTGCGTAATGAACGTGTTAAATATGCCATTTATCATAATGAAACATGTTGATGTAGAGGATACAATCGCCGTTATAATTTGTAAGATAATTTAAATTTGTCTAATAATAAGCAACACTTAAAAAAATATACCCAGCAACAATTTCCACCGCTTCTGTTAAGCTTTGGCGTTATTAAGTAACCTGGTCGTGAAATTATGTTATTACTATTTGGGCCTCAAACGTTTGTTTCCCTATCTTCCAGTTTTCCGCAAAACGACCCACTACAATACCCCTAAAGAAATGTAAGCAAACTAAAATAGCTTTCGCACACGCACTGAAAATGTTTACTTCTGAAAATCAGATGTCGTTAACACTGTTACCACCTATTCGACACACACGCCCATGCGAGCAACAGAGCGACACCGTTCAACTGTACATTTGAAATTTAGTCTTCTTCCGCGTTTTTAATACGTAATGAAGTTATATTCTTGCAACTAAACAATGAGCGCACATGTTTATGTGTTTACAGCGAATCGCCGTATTGGTAGACGCAGTTCGAACATACGCTCAAGCAACAAGAGATTTTACACTTTTTCTCAGGGAGTAAGGTAATGTCCAAATTTATGGCACATACCTTAAAATAACGGTGAAAACTAAAAGTTTGAAAGTACATAACCTTTGCTTATCTGATATTAATAATCTGTGAATGGCAATATTATAGTTAGATTTTTTATTTCTCCAAACAATACAAGTAGTTTATTGCTAGGCAGGACGTGGTTGGAGTTGAAGTTTCCAACCAATTGTTCGGAGATACAGGAAAATGGCAAAAAATCGGCCATGGCCTTCTGTGAGGACCCGTCCCGTCACTTTTCTGGAGTATTTCAGGATAACCGTGGAAACGCCGAAATCAGAATTGTCGGACCTGTTCCTTCCGAACACGAGTCCAGATTCATTCTTACTATTGTGTCACCTCTCTCGGTTAGTTTATTGATTTAAAAAAATGCAATTTTACGCACTACAATTTGCCGTGCCAAATACCTATGACGAAAAATTTTTCATGAATAATACATATAAGCAGGATTTTCTTCCTCGTTGAAACCAAATATTTTTGTTTATCCTCGTAAAATAACTATCAAGTGGGGCCTATGCTAGACTCTTCAGTCGCTTGATAGTTGGAAACCGGGCGGTGTTTATTAGGACACAGAGATAGTTTTATAGTTTTGCTTCCCAGTCAAATAGGTTTCAAGCGAAGAGACAGGAATCAAGTACCCTTAGTTAATAATCTCGAGGGTGGATTATACGGTACCTTCAGTGCTACAGCATTGAGAACGGCAGTGGGAAATGTGATGGCGGGCTTTGGACGGAAAGTCAGGAAGACACGAGGTTCGTGCATGATTCTGGTAGTCCTGATGGAGAACGTGGAACAATGGAAGATGCGGAGGGCAAGCAAAGAGAGACGGGCATGAATACCTCATGAGGCTGAAGCAGGGAAGGATCGTTGTGGCTGCTTGCAACTGGTACTCCAGACAAGGCTTTCTGTTCTTCACCTGGTTGAATTCTGTGAATGTAAACTGGCACGGGCGGGAGTTCTCTTCACTCCCACCGCTATTTTAAGACAAGCGATTATGCACGACTCAAAATAATTCATGCAGACGTATAATTAATTTTGTAGATTTTTATACCTGCCCAAAATGTGCGCGCTTATTTTTTTTTCCACTGCTAAATGACGAAGATTCCCAAAGGTGGATGTTTTTTTCACTCAGTAGTAGGCAAGCCGAGCTCATGGCTAGCATTTCGCTCACTTTTGAAATAAACTTTGGAAAATGAAATTATTACTTATGGAAGGTTTAGTTTTAAGTGAACGTTGGCTGTCTAGTTTTACTCTGGGTACGAATAATTTTCACCCGTTCAATAGGCTCAAGATTAGCCATTGTATGAGTTAACCAACTCGAAATGCCATATGACACATTCTAGGATATTACTAAGCATGTCCAGGCGTATGTACGGCTTTCGAAAGTGCTCGTTAATCAAGAAAGAAGTACACATAACAAGAAACAGAAGATACTACTGCGACATGACGAAATGTTTTACAAGCGATATTTTGATAACGTGCACCTTTTATTTTTATTTTGCGAAAAAAAATTAATACCGATTGACTTTAAAAATTGTGCGAGACAAGACGGAAACAATGTTTTATTGAATGATAAATTAACTATTACTGTGATTTTTAATGACTTTTACAATGGAGGTGTTTGAGAAACTTAATTGTTACGTTGGATACACGCCAGTTCTAGCGTAGATATATTGAGTAGTCGCAGAAGACTCACAGTTACATAAACTAACTAATTACGGGAAGATTAGCCAAAAAATATCGAAGAATCAAACAAGGAAGTCAGAAATGGCTGTAAACAACAAACAGCGAATTATTCCGAAATAGGAATATAGTCTGTATGTAATGGAGAACCAAAGTTGTTTTATGTAACTATGGGTTTTTCTGCGACTCAACATTCGACAGCAACGGCGTATTTCCAACAAAACACTTAAGGCCGTGATCCAACATTTCTACTGCTTTTACGATAGTAATTTTTTAAACCCTAAACTAAAGCAGATATCAAAAATCTTTGGACAGTTTTGTTAAACACAGCTTATACTTTATATAAATTTTTTTCATTTGTGCCAAACACTGTTCAACTTTTGCACATCAGATAACACGCCATAAAAAAAAATTACTCTTATTTTGGCTACACCGCAGCTGCCCTTTTGTGACTTTGATAGTTGATTAAGCTAAAACTATGGGACATAATTTTTTTATTTGGGTAAATGACGTGTTATCTGATGTGTAAAAGTTGAACACAGTGTTTGATAGAAATATGAAATTTTAGAATTTTTACGGGTCCAACGTCCTAAACATATTTTTTCAAAAAAAAACATACAATGGTTTCAGCAAATTACGCAATTAAGTAAATTCTCATTATTCAAATGATTAGCCAAATAAGTATAGTATTTTTTATACAGATAAAGTAAACTACATAATAAAACATTTTTTTAACAAAAGTGTGCAACAGTTTTTTTTGTGGTATTTGCTCTCGTTTAGAAATAAAAAAATTATTTTCGTGAAAGCATTAGAAACGGTGGATCATGACCTAAGGTTTGTCAACTATTTATGTGTATTACATTTTGCTAAGCGTCTTGAACTTTTTAACACAAACGCATATTATTTGATAACATACGTTAAAGTGGGAATTTGATAGCGATAAGCGATTTTTCAAATAACGTATACAGATTGAAAATAACTGTCACTAATTAAAAAAATCATAAAAGGTGACGCAGTTAGTATTCTTTTTCATCATTATGAAGAAACATAAGTGGTAGCAATTTTTATACTACTAAATTGTAAGACTATTTGTTGGCATTAAAAAAAAAAAAATAGCCCGTGTGGTTTGTGTGTGTGTAACTTCTCGCCGGGAAATATTTTACAAATTGTTATGCCAAATTAAAATTGTGCATTGAGATTGTTCATTTAAGCCGAACGGAATCACACAGAGTGTTGCTTGCCAATCCTATTTCGAGTTTGTTTGTTCACAACTCGACGACAGTATTGAAAATTAGGAGATGCAAACTGTAGAAAACTGATTCGTGCCGGTTCAATTTTTCAAAGTGAACTCGTAAACAACAATTGTCGTTATGTGTACATTACGATAACCCCGTGAAACAATAATCGTTTTCGAATGTTTGTACGTTGAAATGAAATTATTCCGTGTACTAGCACATCGTCATGTTGGGATAAACATTAATTTAACTTGATTGATACAGTACATACTGTGTAAATTAGTGGACACGAAATCGAAAATCTAATGTTTTATCTATCGTTCAAATGCATTGTTCAAACCGTAGTTTTTCCAAACTATTCAACTTTTCAAAGTGATGAAATATTGTTTTGGTGGTTGGATATATTTGTAACATAGTTTTTTATTGTTGATAATATTTTTAGTTTCTCACATACATGACTGACACGAAAAAAAATAGTGTAAAATACAGGAAGTGTATACACTTAATAATACTATCAAAGCATCTAAATAGTCGACAGTAAATTAATAGGGACAGTGCTGCTGTTTTCGGGAGAAAAATAATTATAGTACATACTGTGGCTACCACAACATAGTTTGATGTTACGTACTTTTTTAAAATTATTTTTTTGTCACAAACATCTTTGCTGTCCCCAGTAAAATTTTGCAGTGCCTACAAATAAAATGTAAAAACAACAACAATTTTTGGTGAGGTTTATATTGGTCACTAATTTTGTGACCACTACACTGTAAAAATGTACTCCGTCGATTTACGGAATTTCCGGTAAAATTTCTCCGGATACCTCCGTGAATTCACGGAAACTTAGTTCTTTATCTAACAGAAGTTTCCGTAAAACAGTTTCATTACACGGAACTGAGCTATATTCACATGCATAAAATGCTACAATTGCGTTTCTACAGATTTGCAGATTTACCGGTGATGTTATTAAAATATATCCGTAATATTTACAGCTACCTAACCCATACATTTTCGATTTTTTCCGTGCAAGTGTCCGCAGCAGACTTATGGACATATTACGTATGATTCCGTAGTGTATATTTACTATAGACATTTCCGTATTTTACTTTTACGAACACTATTTCCGTTTATTTACGGTACTTTTCCGTTAAAATTATTAAGGTGCACATGAGTGTATTTCAAGTGGTACCGAATGCCAGTGGAATTTTTAGTATGTTACACAACAGTTGTTAAAAACTCTCACAAACATTAGGTGGTACTGTTAAAAAAATTTTTCGTTGTTTTACGGATAAGTGCTGGTAAAAAATTCTCCAGAAGTGTCCGTTAATTTACGGAAGGCAATTAGCTCCACTTATGGAAACTCGTATATTTTTGTGACTTCTTTAGGATGCAGGCGCAATAATGCGTTCAGTTATTTTATTATTTTTTTCTCGCAGTTTTACTTAGTTTAATTAATGAAACATAATTATGTATAACTGTGATATAAAATAATGTTTCCGTTAATTAAATAGACGTTTCCATAAAATTGCCCGTAAATTCACGGATATTTTTAACAGTGTACAAAACCGATTTTCTGAGAAAAATATTAGAAAATCGCCGGTTTTAAAAGCTAAATTAATAATAAAAAGGTCAGAAATCTTATTTATCTGAATTTTTGTGCAGCTGCACACAAAACGGGACTGCATACAAGTCGTGTTTCCTGTTGCAAAAAAAAAAAAAAAAAAAAAAAAATAGCGCGAGCGTACGTTGTGATGAGGCAGATGTTGCCAAATGTTAAAATCCAAGTTTCCCAATCTTTGTTTTATGGCTTCGACGCGAGAGTAATTAACGCTTTCCTGGCGCTGCACATGGCGGCTCATACCAGCCGCACGCGCTAGGGCGGAAAGATCACATTTCGAGAAAAAAACGTAACATCAACGCTATTCTCTCGACAGCCATGTCGACAGTTGTCCACAAGCTGCCGCCCCAACATTCTCGTAAATCTAATTACGCCACAGTGAGAGAGTATGTGTAAAGGGGAGGGGGATGTTGCTGAGAAGGAAGGGGGTGGGAGGTCGGTTGCAACTGGAGCGACGCCGGAAATAAAAGTGCGGACCCACCTAATTAACGCTGCATCACATCCACCCCAGTTACTTTGCCATGGGCTTGAACACAAGTAAATTAAAAATCAGTTCACACCTACACCGTGTTAATTATACACTCGGGGGTAGCAAGTTATTAAGGAATATTTTAAAAACCATTAATTAATGTCGTTGAGACTAATAAGTCAGACGTAAAATTTTCGGGCGAGAAATAGTGCGTAATGTTTCAACGCCACTTAAAGTGCAAGCTTTGCCCTAGCTATATTTAAGAGCAAGGAATACATAAGATTTCAACGTCATATTTTAATTTTCATATTTGTGTCAGATATATACTTTATTTTAGATACAAATATGGGCAAATTTTTGCTGTTATGACTTTATTTTATCTGTCAGATTTTTGCGTAATGACTCGTAAATGTCAAAATTTTCACTGTACGGTTTTATGTACGCCACTAAAACCAACTGACATAACAAACTGAAAAAAAAAATAATATAGAAACAAAAATCAAATAATTTTGTAGTTAAATTGTTGCTGAAATTTGAATTTAAAATAAAAAAAGAATTATTTAAAACCACAAAAAATTTTAATTTTGGGTTTTGATACAGGAGATGTTGTAGCCTATAACATAGTTATACTCTGCAATTTTTTCAGTTTGGTATGTTAGTTGGATTTAGTGGCGTACATAAAACTGAAAATGGCAATTTTGAAGATTACGAGTCGTTACGCAAAAACTTTGAGAGATAATGAAATTTTATTAGAGCAAAATTTAGTCACAGTATATGTATACAAAAAAAATAACTGGCATAAATAAAAAAAATTGAATGTGAGGATGAAAATTGATGTAGACCGCACAGACATATTAAATGTTTATAGTTTTGTTGATTTGTTATATTTTACTTTCATTCAACAGAGTGAGGTGTTGCATCGGTAACATGTTGTACTCGCATTCGGGAGGACCCGGGTTCGATCCCCGGCTCCGCTCGTCCTGATTTCGATTTTTCAGTTTCCCGAAATAGCTTCAGACAGATTCTGGGAGGGTTCCTTAACAAAGGCTATAAACGACTCTTCTCCCAGCTCCTGTCGTAACAAGCTGTGTACCACTGTATTTAATGACCACGTTGTTTTCGAGCCGTGAAGCCCAAAAAATCGTACCTTCATTTCATTCGATATAATGACTAACTTGTTTACATTTAATAATTTTTTGAATGCCACAGCTGTGGGTAAGCATAGACTCTATAAATTTAATCAGGTCATGTGACATTAGTGTATGTAAGTGAAGCCACCAAACATAATTTTGTTTTGAAAGTTTCAAGAACGGGACGAAAACTGTGTGCTACGTGGAACCAACAACTTATGTTATAAACTTTCGGCATGAGAACATTTTACGAGAAAAGAACGTTCCCAGATATGTAAGAAGTACGCGTCGATCGAGGGTTCACGACGCGGCTGAAGAAGGTCAACGACGACGAGTTTCCAGTCGTCCAAGACCATTCCTCATTTAAAAAAAGTATTGTTTTGTGTATAATGTCTGTAACCTTATTTATATACGAAAGATCGTATACGTATGACTAACCTCTACATATATATATATATATATATATATATATATATATATATATAACAACATATAAAAATAACAGAATGTTACCGCACAGATTTCCATATGTGCCGTAAAATAAATTTATCAGTGGTCCAACCAAATCGCAAATATTCACTTTGGCAGAATATATAAAATACTAGACGCCTTTCCAAGGTAGAAACAGGTCATGCAAATTGAACCCATCGCTAATAAGAAAACTTATTTTAATTTACGCAAGTTTATCGAAATTACAATTTTTAATTTCTTAAAATGTAAAGTAAATTGATCTCCTTGTGCATGATTTTTGCTGCATTTAATATGCTACTTTAAATATAAACCACACTTGGCAGATAACATTAATTCAATTCATTCTTAGGCAATTATATCCATATAACATTGCAAAAATGTATTTTAAAAAGGTGGTAGTACAAATAACTACACAGGCCAGTGCCTTCGAAAGCTTTGAACGATTACTATAGGAAAACAATTACATGACTCCACCAATGAAAGGCCATTTGAGACTGAGGATCCAGATAAAAAACTTCATATAATTAAGTAAAAGATTAGCTGCCCATTTTCGTACCATTTTTAAACATCTCAAATGTGGGGCGAAGAACATTATGAATCTAAAGGAATTATGCCGAAGATAATTTTATTTACTTAATTTTTCTTTCCTTTCGGAAAATTAAATTTTTTTTTTATTTCTTACTGTACAATATACGAATTAATGTATTTTATCCTGACGAGAGCATCACTGATATTTTGTCCACTTACATTCTCAACATAGCGACTCTAAACGAACTTAGACGTAAGTGTGTACCGTACCCCTCCATGCTAACACGCCACTGCTTAAAGGATAGATCATGCACCCTAGTTGTGAGAATATACTGTATCGATATGAGGATGTAGCGATGATGTGCACTTCCTGCCGGAACGAACGGATCTTCACTCATACTTCTCAGAACGCATGGGAGGAGGTTGAATCGATAGAGCAGTCGAGAATATAGCCTTCATATTTTGCTTGACAGGGTGGGTATGAGTATGTATTTTTAAGACTGTTTTTTTAACTTCTATGCATTTAACCACTGTATACCGCACACTATTAAAATCACAGTTAAAATAAACATACATATCCATCGTTGGATTGGAATTCGATCACGGAATCTCGTAACTCGAATATTCCTCTGAAAGTTTTTGGCAACGGCAGTTGCTGCGGATGGACCAATCCTGATTACAATGCAGCTATAATTACTTTTGAAAGGTATTTTCGATGACGATCCCGTTATCTATATGGATCAAGTAAACAGTATCAACATAGTCATACTCTACAGTAAGTCTTGGGACGTGTGGTCTTTTGCCATTTTTCCCTCGTGTTTCTAATCGCATCGGATTAATGAAATTATATACTCTAATGTGTGTTAAAATACGTCTAAGCGCAGAACATATCATAAATCCCTCACGCGCTGTGAGAGACGAGCAACACGGGGGGTTAACATAAGTTCTTCAGTTTGGGAAAACCTCAAATAAACATTTATGTGTTGTTTATTTTGTTTGTTGCCAATAAATTAAAAAAAATGCAGGGAGGAAATAATATTTATATGTGTGTTTGTATGTTTAATATTTTTAACTTTAGGTTATTAAGTTTTATTTTAACGTACTATGAATTCAGTTGAATCCGACGAATCTTCTTCGACTTTGTAAATTTCGTGAGAAATTTGGAAAATCATAAAGATAAGAGTCATAACGCGATTTCTAAAAATCATCTATTGGAGTAGGGTATGTTATCTGATTTTAACATTCACCAGAATATAACGAACTCCTGTAATGATATTCAGTGCCGCAAGACAGTGGGAATAAAAAATTAATCCGTACACCTCATTACTGTTTTGCTAAATGTAACGTCCGCAGCTGCTCATTTACGCGCTATTTTCTCCTAATTTTCGTTTAGTACTTGTATTTTCCGGTATTTTGGAGACAGTGCATTCAGTTTCACTTCGTTGCAGTTTTGGTTTTGTCTATTGTTTACATTTTTCCCGTGCCAAAGTGCGTCTTTGAACTAACCACCACTTTGTTTCGTGCAGAGTAACACATTAAATTGAAATTTTTGCTGACCTACCATACCCTCGTCAGCTTTCGAAATCGCCAATAGATACACACAATTTTTTTTTTTTTTGCAGTGGGACAGAATAACGTACTGTACTGTCATGGACACATACCATTACAATATAATGTCGTCCCAGATATCTAACATGAGACTAAGAAAAAAAAACGAAACATGAGAAAACAAGCCTAGTTCGGCAGTAGTTTTGGTTTATGGATGTGTTGACTACATAACTACTAGGCTGGTTTTATCTTTTTTTTTTTTTTCGTTTATCGTTTGTTTTTCGTATTCTCATATCAAATTTCTGGGACGACATTATTTTGCAATGGCGTATGTCCACAACAGCACAGTGTATTAATAGATAAAAATGTCTGCAACAATTTTCAGTAACAATGTCCTTTTGTCAGCGCATTGAATTTTGCGTAATCAGAAGACAAAGAGCATAATCGAGGCATACGAGCGTTCAAACTCTATTACTCTGTACTGATACATTGAGAACAATACTGGATGTATTGAGCTGCTTGTTTGAAATTTGCAATGTCGGTCTAGTGTAATATTAAACAGCAATACAACTGGAATAGAATGCAGAGGATTTATTTACATATTCATATTACAGTTCCATGCTCAAAAACCTTTAAGATTATTTACACGGATAACATTAAGCAATAAAATATTGTGACCAAAATATTTGCATACAAAAAGCAAATATACACAATACCTAAATAAATAAATAAATAAATAAATATATATATATATATATATTTATTTGATTCGCTGAAAATAAATCGAAACGTGAAAGAACTGATTTTGTTTTCCCAATAGAATTGCGTATTAACGAAATTATTTTGCCTGACAAACAACGCTTTCATTTAGTTAATTCATAATATGAGTGTGGAAATATAAATATACAAGCGTGCAATTTTTAACCCGACAAACGTTGATATTTGTACACGCCTTGTTTGAGTCGAGTTTACAGCTCGATTTGAAAATGAGTACAAATGCAATACTTTGAAGCGTTCTAGTAAAATTTAAAAGGAATACAGAAGTCCCTGTTATATTGTAAAAAATAAGCGGCATATAAATATGTTAAAACTAAAATATGTTGTGAAAAACTGGACTAATATTTAGGAGGACATGGGTTCAGTTTATTGCTGAGAATTTCTCATTGAAGTTTTCATAGTTTATAGAATTGACCTAGTTGAATTTGGGATAGCTACTTAATGATTCCTTCGAAACAGTTTTGCAATGGGGCTGGACAATTAAACGAAATATTTAGGACAGTCGCTGTTGCAAGGCCTTATTGCAAATTGGTGAAACAATATAAAAATAAAACGTTAACTCGGCTAGTTTCTTGTATTGTTTTACTATGTCACACTTGGCCTTCTAATGAAATAAGGCTGCTGAGGCAATTTCAATGTATTCAATCCATACTACATGTGTAATAGTATTGCCACGTATGTCACATCATGCATAAGTGCATTGCGATAGTATTTTGACGTGTAATTGTGTTACATCTAACATAAAATTATTGTGGTGCCCGAGCGGTATGGCGTCACAAACAATTAAGAAGTAAAAGAAAAATATCTAATTAAGCAATTTATTACAATATATCAAAGCTTCTAATAAAAACATATAGGTTTACTCACTGTGACCTTCAATCGAAGAAAAGAGATATGTCTTTACTAACACTATCAAAATTAAGGAAAACAATCTCATATTGAGATGTTCTAACTATCTGCGAGGCGTAGTAGAGTCGAGGTCTTCATCCAGAGCAGGGGAGTCGTCTCAGGCAGCTTGCAGCGAAGTGTAGCTCACTACTGCTTGATGACTACTGTCTGTCCGACCTTGTGGAATCAGGGTATATAAAGGAGTCCAACAGGACAGCGATATCTCATAGAGATAACATGTGGTTTCACCCTATTGGCTAGAACAAGTATCTGATGCAATATTCTCGAGTGTGTGGTCAGAAAGGGGTTTCCCAGTCCTCCAGTGGGGAAGTACATGGTTGATAAGTTTGGCGTCAACAGGATGCTGCTTCCAGCGATAGAAGTTTATTTGCATCAGGGCGCACGTGGAAGGAAATGTCTGGCAGGATGTGTGCGG